>JAXIVJ010003156.1:0-55000 GCA_036785665.1 Chirona hameri | reverse complement strand
CGTAGCGCCACGTGGTGGCAAGGGAAGATCATTATGAGACCGACTGTACATACACCACTCCGGACTCCCCATCCAATTGCGCTGCAGTGCGTGGTCTTCCCTTTGTTTCAGAAAGTTCCGATTACATGCGAAAGAGTTATCTGTTTAATATCTATCTAGATCGGTCACTTGGCCTAAGGATTGATTACGAATCCCCATTATCCAATATCAGCTTTCCCGCTCCGCCATTCGAAAGGAAAGTATGGAGATGAGACGACAGAGGACGAGAAGAGACGACAGAGGACGAGAAGAGATACATTGGCCAGTGAGGGGGAGATAAACAAAGGGCACGCGCTCAGAAATACCCCGGCAAAAACGGGGTGTCGAAACGGCGACAGGTCACCGCACAGGCCTGTACCGTTTTTTTTGCTAGCGTCGCGTGCAGGCATTCGCTTCTGCACAAACTTCCTCTTCAGTTGACGAAAGCCACGCCGGAAGTGTTGCCTAACACCACAGTCCGGCGCAGTACACCAAGCACACGTACCTACACAGTACACACACACACACACACACACACACACACACACACACACACACACACACACACACACACACACACACACACACACACACGCACGCACGCACGCACGCACGCACGCACGCACGCACGCACGCACGCACGCACGCACGCACGCACGCACGCAACGCACGCACGCACGCACGCACGCACGCACGCACGCACGCACGCACGCACGCACGCTACGCACGCGCACGCACGCACGCAGCACGCACGCACGCACGCACGCACGCACGCACGCACGCACGCACGCACGCACGCACGCACGCACGCACGCACACACAGCACACACACACACACACACACACACACACACACACACACACACACACACACACCACACACACACACACACACACACACACACACACACACACACAACACACCATGCATATGCAGATCACGTGCGTCTTGTGGCAGCGGCAGCGGCATCCCTCAAATTCTCAATTGGGACAGCCGTGACTACTTCGGCGCGAGTACGTCCAGCCGCCGGGGCCGGGGCCGGGAAGGAGAGGGGCTGTATCGGTCCGCCATCAGAAGGCGCTGACGTGCTCCGGCCTCCATCTCTTCCGGCTGGCGGTGAGCACCTGCTGGTGTTCTCTCCTTCGTCCACCGTCCCCGAGCGGGAGGTTCGCAGTGCCCGCCAGACCACTCCCACCATGAGACCGGCTACCCGCTAAAGGGTTTGCAGCTGCTGGCTCCCCCCCCCCCCCCCCCCACACACACACACACATGGAGTCCATCAGACACTGCCTAGGATCGGTGGTGAATAAGAGTGAGATCGACCGTGGGATAATATTTACCCAGACGATCTTTCCTGCCATAATCATCCCAGCACATTTTCAGTCAGCGACAAGACCCTATATAGGGTTTCGTGTCCTATAGTAAACAACATTTTCTCTCCGTATAATTCACCTCCTGCGCGCTCGGCAGCTCTTGCCATGGCATGGTCGTTTCATAGGCATTAGGCATGCTCTAAGCATTTTCCGGGACTCTCTAGCCGAGAGAAAATTATCCGGGAAAACGAGACGCGGAACGCGACAACGAACGCCAGTTTCCGAAGGCACGGCCAGAAAAATAGCTGAAATAACTGTCGCAGGGAAAACGATCTGAGAAAATATTACCCACGACTGAACGAATAATATTCGCTCTCCCTCTCAGCCAGCCGTCCCGTCATATTCACCAGCCCATTGCCCATGCTTGGAAAGGTCGATGCTGGGGTCAATGATGTTCAGCGGACCGGTATAACCATCAGGGGCCCGCCGGCCGGCCCACTGATCACTTCAGCACGGCTAAATGCAAACTGCACAGTGCACAGTACACGACACGTCTCCCCTCGTCCATGGCCGTTAAGTCTGGCGCATGACCGCCCTTCGCATTCCAGGCATTCCGTGCAATGAGTACACCTGCACCTGGCCTGGTCGAGCCAGGGCCGTGCTACATTCCCCGCACACGTGTGCTCAATTGCCGACTTACCAGGAACCCATCACAGATCGGGGCTGATAGCGGACTCCAGCTGGGATCGTGCCACATCGCCGTGAGTGTGACGTAGGTGTGAGCCCCCTGTTCTCCCTGCACAGAGCAGCCCACCGGATGGCCCCGGCTGCCCACCGTGTACCTATGCACCGTCTCCATTGTCTGCCCCCAGCGCCGCCGCCGCCGCGCGGCTTCCTTGTATCACGGGTACAATAATCCGTGCTTGTATGCAGGTGTCGTACCCAGCACGGAGCACACTACATTGGGAGCATTGTTACGGCCGCTGTTCAGGGTAGGTGGCCGACTTTCCTTCAGACTGTGTACCCAGCACGGAGCACACTACATTGGGAGCATTGTTACGGCCGCTGTTCAGGGTAGGTGGCCGACTTTCCTTCAGACTGTGTACCCAGCACGGAGCACACTACATTGGGAGCATTGTTACGGCCGCTGTTCAGGGTAGGTGGCCGACTCTCCTTCAGACTGTGTACCCAGCACGGAGCACACTACATTGGGAGCATTGTTACGGCCGCTGTTCAGGGTAGGTGGCCGACTTTCCTTCAGACTGTGTACCCAGCACGGAGCACACTACATTGGGAGCATTGTTACGGCCGCTGTTCAGGGTAGGTGGCCGACTTTCCTTCAGACTGTGTACCCAGCACGGAGCACACTACATTGGGAGCATTGTTACGGCCGCTGTTCAGGGTAGGTGGCCGACTTTCCTTCAGACTGTGTACCCAGCACGGAGCACACTACATTGGGAGCATTGTTACGGCCGCTGTTCAGGGTAGGTGGCCGACTTTCCTTCAGACTGTGTACCCAGCACGGAGCACACTACATTGGGAGCATTGTTACGGCCGCTGTTCAGGGTAGGTGGCCGACTTTCCTTCAGACTGTGTACCCAGCACGGAGCACACTACATTGGGAGCATTGTTACGGCCGCTGTTCAGGGTAGGTGGCCGACTTTCCTGCAGACTGTGTACCCAGCACGGAGCACACTACATTGGGAGCATTGTTACGGCCGCTGTTCAGGGTAGGTGGCCGACTTTCCTTCAGACTGTGTACCCAGCACGGAGCACACTACATTGGGAGCATTGTTACGGCCGCTGTTCAGGGTAGGTGGCCGACTTTCCTTCAGACTGTGTACCCAGCACGGAGCACACTACATTGGGAGCATTGTTACGGCCGCTGTTCAGGGTAGGTGGCCGACTTTCCTTCAAACTGTGCACCCAGCACGCCCGCTGCCTGCACTCAAGGCAGGGGAAAAACGCCGGCGAGTACGGAGCAGCAGCCAACTGTATCGGCAATGCGCCACATTGGAAAGTGTTGGAGAAATGATGTGGTAGTACCTACATTCCCGGCTGGGACCGGCGACCGCAGTTTTTCCCTTGGTTCGTTCACTGTTCAGTGTTCACCCCGTGCCAGAAGTCAGCAGGACCGTGATTACTCAACCAGCCAAGGTTGTCTGCAAGTGACGTATCCAGCAACATGGACAGGAGGAGATGTCTAAGCAAAATCTGCCCCAGGTTCCATCCCCCTATAAACCACCCAACTACCATCAGCATTCAGCAATGGCTATTACCTTATATTACGCGCCGGCAATCGAATGTTGAGTTTATAGCTGTCAAGACGACGCACTGGGCGCGCCTCTGCCGCTGACGTCACTATGTAGTATATAATCAACCGGCGCTGCCGCAGGGCACCAGGTCATTGCCAGCCGGTGACGTCACTATGTAGTATATAATCAACCGGCGCTGCCGCAGGGCACCAGGTCATTGCCAGCCGGTGACGTCACTATGTAGTATATAATCAACCGGCGCTGCCGCAGGGCACCAGGTCATTGCCAGCCGCTGACGTCACTATGTAGTATATAATCAACCGGCGCTGCCGCAGGGCACCAGGTCATTGCCAGCCGGTGACGTCACTATGTAGTATATAATCAACCGGCGCTGCCGCAGGGCACCAGGTCATTGCCAGCCGCTGACGTCACTATGTAGTATATAATCAACCGGCGCTGCCGCAGGGCACCAGGTCATTGCCAGCCGCTGACGTCACTATGTAGTATATAATCAACCGGCGCTGCCGCAGGGCACCAGGTCATTGCCAGCCGCTGACGTCACTATGTAGTATATAATCAACCGGCGCTGCCGCAGGGCACCAGGTCATTGCCAGCCGGTGACGTCACTATGTAGTATATAATCAACCGGCGCTGCCGCAGGGCACCAGGTCATTGCCAGCCGCTGACGTCACTATGTAGTATATAATCAACCGGCGCTGCCGCAGGGCACCAGGTCATTGCCAGCCGGTGACGTCACTATGTAGTATATAATCAACCGGCGCTGCCGCAGGGCACCAGGTCATTGCCAGCCGCTGACGTCACTATGTAGTATATAATCAACCGGCGCTGCCGCAGGGCACCAGGTCATTGCCAGCCGGTGACGTCACTATGTAGTATATAATCAACCGGCGCTGCCGCAGGGCACCAGGTCATTGCCAGCCGGTGACGTCACTATGTAGTATATAATCAACCGGCGCTGCCGCAGGGCACCAGGTCATTGCCAGCCGCTGACGTCACTATGTAGTATATAATCAACCGGCGCTGCCGCAGGGCACCAGGTCATTGCCAGCCGCTGACGTCACTATGTAGTATATAATCAACCGGCGCTGCCGCAGGGCACCAGGTCATTGCCAGCCGGTGACGTCACTATGTAGTATATAATCAACCGGCGCTGCCGCAGGGCACCAGGTCATTGCCAGCCGCTGACGTCACTATGTAGTATATAATCAACCGGCGCTGCCGCAGGGCACCAGGTCATTGCCAGCCGCTGACGTCACTATGTAGTATATAATCAACCGGCGCTGCCGCAGGGCACCAGGTCATTGCCAGCCGGTGACGTCACTATGTAGTATATAATCAACCGGCGCTGCCGCAGGGCACCAGGTCATTGCCAGCCGGTGACGTCACTATGTAGTATATAATCAACCGGCGCTGCCGCAGGGCACCAGGTCATTGCCAGCCGCTGACGTCACTATGTAGTATATAATCAACCGGCGCTGCCGCAGGGCACCAGGTCATTGCCAGCCGCTGACGTCACTATGTAGTATATAATCAACCGGCGCTGCCGCAGGGCACCAGGTCATTGCCAGCCGGTGACGTCACTATGTAGTATATAATCAACCGGCGCTGCCGCAGGGCACCAGGTCATTGCCAGCCGCTGACGTCACTATGTAGTATATAATCAACCGGCGCTGCCGCAGGGCACCAGGTCATTGCCAGCCGCTGACGTCACTATGTAGTATATAATCAACCGGCGCTGCCGCAGGGCACCAGGTCATTGCCAGCCGGTGACGTCACTATGTAGTATATAATCAACCGGCGCTGCCGCAGGGCACCAGGTCATTGCCAGCCGGTGACGTCACTATGTAGTATATAATCAACCGGCGCTGCCGCAGGGCACCAGGTCATTGCCAGCCGGTGACGTCACTATGTAGTATATAATCAACCGGCGCTGCCGCAGGGCACCAGGTCATTGCCAGCCGCTGACGTCACTATGTAGTATATAATCAACCGGCGCTGCCGCAGGGCACCAGGTCATTGCCAGCCGGTGACGTCACTATGTAGTATATAATCAACCGGCGCTGCCGCAGGGCACCAGGTCATTGCCAGCCGCTGACGTCACTATGTAGTATATAATCAACCGGCGCTGCCGCAGGGCACCAGGTCATTGCCAGCCGCTGACGTCACTATGTAGTATATAATCAACCGGCGCTGCCGCAGGGCACCAGGTCATTGCCAGCCGGTGACGTCACTATGTAGTATATAATCAACCGGCGCTGCCGCAGGGCACCAGGTCATTGCCAGCCGGTGACGTCACGAGTCCATCCGGTGGGCGCGCCAACTGGGGCGGTTCTTCCCAACGCCCAAGGTCATAACGCCCAAGGTCACTGCGCTGGAGATGGTCATGGAGTCGCCATTGTCTGCAACGACCTGCTGCTATTACCGTCGGCCCTAACCACAACGGGAGCAGGCGGCAAACGGAAGCAGCCATATTGTGCAGAGCAACGGGAGAGCCGCGGGGCGCGGTGAGCTGCACCGGGCTGTACAATGAGGGGATATGTATGGAGCTGTGATGTGGACAAAAACAGAATGACCAAGGTCACACCTAATTAACGACTGGGAGAATAATTGTGACGTCAGCACCGGCGGATCCGGAATGGTCAGAAGGTGGTTCGTTACGGACCGAGACGCTCATTTGTCGCTCCCGGACGGCTGGAAGCGTAAGGCCGCCATAGGGAAACAGGGCTAAATTCGTAATATAATCATGTTTACAACGTATTCTTCAGGAAATGTGACAAATGTACCCTATGCCATAGTTCATAATACCATAGTTCAGGCATAAACTAACCAATTCCGGTACTTTGTAACTGTTACGGTTGGTCCGCCTTTTTGTATTATATAAATAATTATTGGTCATATTTAACGTTACAAATGTTGGAAAACGCCTCCTCCCTTGATCATTTGTGGTTATTGAATGCACAACGCACAATTTTGAAACAAACGTACCCCCGTTCTATATAGCAAAATGTACCGGCAATCCAATGCTAACATTCATCTTCCTGTAGCGTTGTATGGTTGTCCGCCAAATTGCTTTGCATTTGCAAATTATTGCTGGCAACGGCAATTAATTGGCAAATGCTTTCCATTTAGAGGTCACACATCAGATCGGGCCAACTTGTTTATAGTCCGATGTGTTACTCTAGCCTTTCTTGATGTTTCAGGCAAATATTTTTAGCAGGGGCCCTTGCAAGGTCACATGAGGTCATACGAGGTCACCAACATTTGTTTGTCAATAACTCTCGATAGAATGAAGATAGAGAAGTGAAACCGGCAACAATGTGTTTTTCTCGTCGAGGCACGTCTCCCAACATGCAACGTGACCTACCTGGGACACTACTTGACCTTGACCTGTCATTTTTTTAGTTGACTTAACCTGGTCAACTCGAATATGATTCAAAGCGCCTTGACGAGACGGAAACGATGGCGTCCAAATTATTTCCTATCTTTATTAGGTAAAAAGATATTTGTGAAAAACAGTTTTGCCAAAAACAGCCTTTTTGACCTTTGATGACCTCTGGAGCCTAAACTGTTGATTTCAGCTAATATCTGAGGACATCTTAGCGATTGCATTGTTCAAGAGCTTTCTATTGTTGTTTGTTCTCGTCTGTTCCTGGATGTTATAGTTCCCGAGATATTTGGGGTTTTTCGAAGCGAAGTCCTAAAACTGGAAAATTTGACCATTGATGACCTCTGGTGGCCTCAATATTGACCTAAGTCAAAACATGACTGAAATAGTTCCAAAATGATTTTTGACGAGCTTTCGAACGGTAGGTCGAAAGGTATAGGACAGGTAAAGGTAGGTAGATAATGGCGCCAACAGTTCTGTCAGACGAAAACGTACACATTTATAAAATATTCCACTCATGATCGTCCAGGAATCCAAATGATTTTTAATAATTTTGTTTTTGCTAGTCCTATATTAAACAGTCATAGACAATAAGCGTAAGGTATTGAAGAATCAATATTTGTGTACCATATGACAATTCATTTTCCGTGGACATCCGCTAATAACCCAGACAAACGATGAGTTCATGCCATGGGACCTCCAGGCCATCGTTCCCTAACGTGGGGTTGGGGTTGGGGGTGGGGTGAAATCCCAGACATTTTGACCAAACTCAGAAATCTATATTATTAAAGGGAATGTTTCACCATTCTGAAAGTTGTCAAATATATGCTGGTTGTAGTAGAATATATGAAGTAAGTGCTAATGAAAACGATGTTGATATTTTTCACTCGAAAAGTCACAACTTCATACAAATTAAGTTCTTAGATTTGGGCGAATGACGTCATTATTGAGCTGACCGCAGCTGATTGGCTGACAAAGTGGGACTGGCTGAAAAAGTGGCTGTCAACCAATCAGCGGCGGTACTAGCCTATACCCCATTTTGGCAAATGGTAAATTAAATTGCTTAAAAACGGTTAAGTTTTGGGAAAAAATACCTTAGTAATTTAGACATTTCAATAACGGCCCAAGATAATGGCTATCTCAGTTTAAAACTAATACAATGGTGAAACATTCCCTTAAATCTAACTAGATTTCGCTTCCTTGACCACTTGCCACTTACTCTATTATTTTTGTAGTGAAGTCGCTATTATTTTCTTTAAAAAAGGAAATGTATTATTTTTCGACCAATTTCAAAAATTTGGGAAGTGACGTATCTATTACTCACCACTATACTACCTAGGAGTGGTGACGCGGCGACGTAAAACAGCGACCACACGTACTGTGGTTGGCCAGACCAGGTTCTGACGTCACATAAACCGTCAAGGGGGCTGTGAGTTGGACGTGACGGATACAGAGCACGTTCGGGGCCGCGCCCACCCGGGAAATCAGCGTGTTCACGGCCACTGGCCACACATTCAGACGCACCCAGAGTACCAGCAACTTGCGGTGACAGTTTGAGAAATTCGCAGCCCATAGTCCACACAAAATAAGCTCAGCTGTTCGTCCGAAATTGCCCGAAAATAAGTTTGTCCAAAATTTACAATGCCTACAATCTTAACCGCCATAATATAGGCCAATATATTTTTTTATATTTTTATCAAGGCCTGTGCGGTTCAGGACTCAAACTAAGTTAAGACACAGGTGTCGCTGTCCCGCCTCACACGCACCGAAACAGGTAGGTAAGTTCTGACGAGTGGCGGATCTCGAACGAGTTTTTTTTTTGGGGGGGGGGGGGGGGGCAATCCTAAGAAGTTCAAATAATAAATTGCATCGTTTTTTTTTGCTCGTCAATATGTGTATTGCATTGCATGCGTCCCTCAGTATGAATAAATATATTCGGAGTAGCATCATATGAGTGCACTATAATCAGACATGTGCATGATATGTGCAGACATGTGCCCAGGGAAGGATCTATGATCACAGTGGATCCCACGGCAAAAATACAATGTTAGATTTATGATCCGGTTGATCCCACAGCAAAAACATAATGTTGAATCTATGATCCCAGTGGATCCCACGGCAAAAATACAATGTTTGATCTATGATCTCAGTGGATCCCACAGCAAAAATACAAGGCTGGTTCCATGATCCCAGTGGATCCCACGACATAATTGAAGCATGTTCTAAGGATCCCATTGGATCCCATGGTAAAACCACAATGCATTCATGACTCATGAGCCAACATTGATTACAATCTTGGATCACATCTGACATCAGTCTCTCAAAAGTTAACCTCCTTAATTCATAATAGTATTAAAAGTCTGGAAAAGTCAGGAGTTAGGATGTGTCCGGTTATGATAAGTTTACCTTATAACAATAACATTGACATCAACATGTTGCTTCAGAACCTCACAATAACGTTTTTCAAGTTGGTTCTAAACTTATGCACAAATATGAACAAAAAGTAGAGTTGACCAGTACTATTTTCTAAATAATTGCCCACATTGCATTGCCGCCTACATTTGTATTTTACCAAAACCAGCCTATCCCATTTCATGCTTCTGCAAGCCTTTTCAACTCACTGTTTCACATCAACAACGTAAGAATAGGGCCCAATTGCTGGTTATGATTATTCAATCAAAATCACTAACGAAGAAAAGATAGAAGAAATATGTTCCGGTATCTTCCGTTAAAAAATTAACACATGCACCGATATATTCCGATTCCCCCACACACAATGAAAAATGTAAACTTTCGTCTTCCGGCTCACTAAGGCCATACATATAAGGTAGAACCGTCCCTGCTGCGCAGGTATCTGCCATGACGTCACCGATGACATACTTATTAGCCGGCATAGCAAGCTCAATATATTATGAAACACTACTTCGCAAGTGACGTACATGTAAAGTAGTAAGTACATAAATAATGTATGTTAGACAGTATCAAGTCCAATATTAATGACAAGGAAACTCACAGGGATCCGAAAAGTAATGCCCAGGTGACGTCACCGGGGGCATTTATTGACCAGCTTATAGGCATGGGATGACAACGGCCTGCCGGCTCACAAGGCCACACGAGGTCAAACGACGAGGTCAAACAGTTGCGCCAAATTAAGGTTGACAAATTGCTACCATATTAGGAACTTCTATTTGACATTTAATTTTCCTTTGATACCACGAAATATTTTTTACCGAGAAAATTAAGTTCTCCTTTTTCTTCTTAGAAGACATGTAAAATAATTATCCGTAGTATATACACTGACTACTGACTGACGAGTGACGACTGTATCTATCTTATCGCGTCATTATGACAAGCAGAAACGTTCAACATAGTACCCGCGGCTGCCACCTGGTTCGTTATATTTTATGTGCAACCTTGGAAATCAGTCACAAATTATTTATAAAAGCTTCATTGCCGGACGGAAAGTAGCATTACTAACGTCATAGGTACAAATTACCTACAAATAATCACTAGTTGATGGCATGGCGAAATAGCGTTCGATAATAAATTGCACTTGCGTTCTCTTTAGCCGGTGCTTTTACATTCATTTATTCATATTCACTTTTTGGTATGGTGGCCTGGTTCATGGTTAGTATTGATAATAATTTGACAATATGTCGTATAGCATAACAGAGAATGCCAACATATTCACTAATACATTTGCTCCCGCACTCCAATTGGCAAAAAGGCATGACGTCATAGGACTAAACAAAAGTGCTTGGGATCAGATGTGCATATGATGACTGACATTGAAATAATTCGACATTGAACTTCTGACATTGTAATTTGTAACCAGTTATCCGTTTATCCTGATTATACGGCCTTGATTGAAACCTTCCGAGATTGGGTTTGGATTTAAAGTCTTCAGTGTTCACTGGTTTCAGATTTTTAGAATATTTGCTTGGAGGAGGTACGTTTTGGTTGCTGTAAGTATTTGATGCTTCATACTGACACCATGAATTGTGTATTGGTAATTGGTATTGGTATGATTTGTAAGCTGTATATTATTTTTACATATTCAATCTTGAAGCTGCTTCAGCTTTTAACTTTCCTTTGATATTTATTTGAATGTTTTGTTTGTACAGTTTCCATTTATTAATATATCCTGGATCTGCTGGATCCCACGGGGTCTTTTGTTGGTGTAGATCTATGATCCCAGTGGATCCCACGGCAAAAATAAAATGTTAGATCTTTGATCCCATGGATCCCACGGCAAAAAATATAAGGTTTGATCCATGATCTCGTTGATCCCACGGCACAAATATAAGGTTGAATCTATGATCTCAATAGATTCCACGGCAAAACTGAGAGGGTGGATCTATAATCTCAGTGGATCCCGGATCCAGATCACTGGGATCAGATCCCGGGATCCATTTTTGGGATCCATCACATGTCTGACTATTACGCACTGTTATGTCCAACGTTTTTTCTTTCTTTCTAAATATACAATTGACACTATAGGGAATGACATGGTTGATGGTACAAGTAGTAGTTCTTCAAATATACACAAATCACGCTCACAAAACAAGGTAGATTACACAGGGCGACACTGTGTCAAATGTCAATCACGCACTCTAAGTGGTGATACATACTGATGCCCATCAATGCAAAACAATATGCCCTTTTAACATCCAACCTAACACAATCACACTTTCTCTGGCTGGACAGTTAGCAGTATGCCTTACGATCACTGCCTTTCGACATAAGATCCCAGATAAGATAAGATCCTTTTCGACATAAGATCCCAGATAAGATAGGTAATACGTGCAACACATAGCAGCTGTTGTTCCAACATCATCAGGGTCGGCGTCATCGAGCCACGCGCTCACCACAGCACGGTCCTTCAGCTGCCGTCCTACGCCCGCCGATCTCAACCCCACCCAGCCGCCGTACACCGCCGCTGTCTACCGGCCGCATCAGCCGCCTTTGATGTGTTCGGTATGACCGGAGGCCGGACAGGCGGCTGCGGCTGCGGCTGCGGCTGCGGCTGCGGCTGCGGCTGCGGCTGCGGCTGCGGCTGCGTCGCTCTTCTCTCCGGCTGCGGCTGCGTCGTTTTTCTCTCCGGCTGCGGCGTCGGTGGTGTCACTGCGGCCACTGAACGGACACCTGAGCGGCTCGCCGGCCTGTTTGGCGGTGCTGCTTGCCTCCACGGCGCCCCACGGGTTCCAAAAGCGCAGCATCAGCGGCTGCAGGAAGCGGTGCCAAATGTACAGCACCACTGGGATCACGATACACGAGATGCACACCATATTGCCGACCTCGTTATTTTTTAATTGGGTCACTCACGTCTCCCGTCTTGCTCCCTTCCCAACAACACGATTTGTTATCTCGGATTTGATCCGATTCTGCTTCCTTGTGCAAGCAGAACTGATTAAAAACAAACTTCAGTAATTTTGCATTACCATCAGTGAAGAACTGTCAACTTTCGGCCGATTTTAGCCGTTTTTTAAAGGGGGGGGGGGCATGGACGCGATGTAGCACAAAACACAGTCGGCAGCAGTTCCGTCCCGATTCATACAGACGCCAGAGCGTGTGGCGCGGCGTCTCCTGCGCCGGTCCCGGCGGCGGCGACGGTGCACCTGTCCCAGCACCTGTTTCCGGCTGCGATCCGTCACACCCTCAGCACAGGACGCCGCCGCCGGCCCGCCAGACCCCGCCGGACCCCGCCGGGCCGGACCGGACGCCGCCGGACCATTGGCATTCAGTGGGCAGCGTTTACCACCCACCTGCCTGGACCCCGCCCTTCCACCGGCGACCGAAGCGGCTCTTCACGCCACCAGAGCGAATCTTCACGTCACCTAGTCTCACCGAGTCGACACGCGTCTGGTGCGCCCAACAAAGGCCCACTCGCCTCGCCTACAGACAGAGAACGCGCTCCGATGACCACGGAGAAGGCAGCTCGATTTCGCCTCGCCCCGTCTCGTCTCGCCTCGATTTCGCGCCACTCCTCATCGGGTGACGGCAGCCGTCGGCGGAGACGGCGGCGGGGAGACGGCAGAGGAATTCCCTCCCGCTATCGTCGCTGTCAGTCCGTGTCGGAATAGACGGCACAACCCGCGCCCGAGCCGGTACGCCAGGCGTCCGCAGACCGCACGCGACACGCGACACGCGACACCACACGTGCGGCGGCTGACGGCCGGCTGCTCGGCGGGGGACACACGAGGTAAACCCGGAACATTCCTGTCGTGTGCCGTGTGGAATGGACGACAGGAATGGACGACATACGTGTTCTGGTGTCAAAGACCGGGAGGATGGTGGAGGAGGGCTGTGGTGCCAGGACCAGGAGAAGGCAGGTTCTGGTGCGATGATGAGGATGATGCTGGTGTGAGGACCGGGAGGATGGTGGAGGGGGGGGGGGGGGGGGGGCGTATTCTGATGTCAGGCCCTGGGGTGGTAGGAGGGGGGGGAGGGGACGGGCCACGCCACGCGCTGACGCTAAGTCCCCCTTAACACCGGGCCGCGTGATAGCCGTGGCAGGAGGCCAAAGGCGGCCGGGTGCAGCTCTGCCTGATACACCGGGGCAGACAGCCCGACCACTAATAACCGCAGATCTGGAGTGTACATCACTGCCGGGCGAGCAACAGCTGGATCGGGCCGGATGGATTGCCCGCCAGGCGCCAGTGAATGGCCAGGCTGGATCGGGCCGGATGGATTTCCCGCCGGGCGCCAGTGAGTGGCCAGGCTGGACCGGACCGGATGGATTGCCCGCCGGGCGCCAGTGAGTGGCCAGGCTGGACCGGGCCGGATGGATTGCCCGCCGGGCGCCAGTGAGTGGCCAGGCTGGACCGGGCCGGATGGATTGCCCGCCGGGCGCCAGTGAGTGGCCAGGCTGGACCGGGCCGGATGGATTGCCCGCCGGGCGCCAGTGAGTGGCCAGGCTGGACCGGGCCGGATGGATTGCCCGCCGGGCGCCAGTGAGTGGCCAGGCTGGATCGGGCCGGATGGATTGCCCGCCGGGCGCCAGTGAGTGGCCAGGCTGGATCGGGCCGGATGGATTGCCCGCCGGGCGCCAGTGAGTGGCCAGGCTGGATCGGGCCGGATGGATTGCCCGCCGGGCGCCGGTGAGTGGCCAGATGGGTGGCCAGATGGCACGAGACGCGGCTGCTCGTGACACGAGGCGAATAATCAGAGGCGAATCAGAACAATTCAGCAGATGAGGCTGCAGACTGCAGCATATGCGCAAAGCAATCACACTGCCAGACTGCTAATTACATGCGCAACAAAGACATATCGGCTTTGCCTACAAGAACACGCGTCAAGGACTGAATTAGTGTTAGTTGGAATACAACACATCCATTTGCCTGAGCGATGCATGCGCTGTTTCTCAGGTTGTTTTGCACAACTTCAGGCTGCAATTCAGAGAGCGCTGGAGAAATACGAGCCCACAGCCTGTCCTGAGTGATGTAGTCAATTTTTTGAGAAGTCGGCCGACTTCCTCCCCCGAATATCAGCGGGGAAGCAAACGGCGTTACGAAGTTTTCAGCGGGGAAGGAAATGGTGTTACGAAGTTTTCAGCGGGGAAGGAAATGGTGTTACGAAGTTCGGGACGGAGCTCCGCTCTGTTCCCATACTGGGTGGCTCAAACACACGGCCGAAAAGTTAGCCGACAGTGATAACCGGCAATGCGGAGTATGAGAAAAAGGCGGGCGCCGAAACCCAAACTGAACGGTAAAAACTTCAGCTCGAGTAAAGTTTGGCCAGTTAACTCAACCCTCCATTCGATCACGATCACCTGGCGAGCGGCCCGTCAGGTCCCCAGCTGCTGCTGTCCGGGGGTCGGCGAAACAGCAGCAGGCGTCGGTGTAACAGGCGGGGATCAGCGGGGGAGCAGCCGGCGGCCTCCTGCTCCCGCTCCCTGCCCTCGGGCCGTCACTCCGCACCAGTCAAATAAACACGCCCCGCTCTGTCGACGGAGACGCAGCACGCAACATGGCCGGGTGCGGCCGGCGGAGCCGCGCCGCCGCCGTAGCCACAGCCACAGCCGCCGCCAGCCGTCACCCCCGGCCGAGACGGGGTACCGAGAGGCCGGCACGTGACGGGTCACAGCCACAGCCGCCGCCAGCCGTCACCCCCGGCCGAGACGGGGTACCGAGATGGCAGGCACGTGACGGGCCACAGCCACAGCCGCCGCCAGCCGTCACCCCGGCCGAGACGGGGTGCCGAGATGGCAGGCACGTGACGCGCCGCCGCCACAGCCACAGCCGCCGCCAGCCGTCACCCCCGGCCGAGACGGGGTGCCGAGAGGCCGGCACGTGACGGGTCACAGCCACAGCCGCCGCCAGCCGTCACCCCCGGCCGAGACGGGGTACCGAGATGGCAGGCACGTGACGGGTCACAGCCACAGCCGCCGCCGGCCGTCACCCCCGGCCGAGACGGGGTACCGAGATGGCAGGCACGTGACGGGTCACAGCCACAGCCGCCGCCAGCCGTCACCCCCGGCCGAGACGGGGTACCGAGATGGCAGGCACGTGACGGGTCACAGCCACAGCCGCCGCCAGCCGTCACCCCCGGCCGAGACGGGGTACCGAAATGGCAGGCACGTGACGGGTCACAGCCACAGCCGCCGCCGGCCGTCACCCCCGGCCGAGACGGGGTACCGAGATGGCAGGCACGTGACGGGTCGAACAGAAACACACCGGTCGACGGCTACTCAGTGTTCAGGCTATACAGGCATTTTATTTTTCATTATTTTCTTTCTATATAAAACTTTAGTCCTAACCCTAAGCTCGGATGGGTTTCTGGAATCAAAGCCTAGCAGAGCTTGTTTCGTGGACCCTGACCCCTGCCAGCCGACCCCTGCCAGCAGAGCTTGTTTCGTGGACCCTGACCCCTGCCTGACCCCTGACCCCTGCGACCGCGCCAATCCTGGTGACCGGCATAATTTATCAGCCGCAAGGTTAACGTGCCGCAAAGCTTCGGCACGGTTCTGCCCGCCAACCTGACCTCATCTGATCACGGCCGCTGCCACAGATGACAGACAGCAGGCCGTCCCAGTCAAGGGTAAATAGTTAGCCGGCGAACTCGTGCTGGGTCGTCAGAGGTTACACAGGTCAGACCGAGGGCGTCAGGGATCGGCAGCGCCGAGTCACACAGGGCAGCAGCGGGAACATTATCCTCGAAGCTGTTCGACACCGCTGAAGCCCGTCCAATGCTGTCTGTCTGACAGACCATCGGCCCGGCGGTCTGGCTTCCTGGCTTCCTGGCGTCCTGGCTTCCCCCGCCGTCTGCGCCGTGTACGCAGGGCGCACTGAGTGCCGCATGAGACGCACACGTCAGCCGCCACCTGACGGCCGTCTCTCAGGCGCTAATGGCCGCAGCGCCGAGAGCTCAGATCATCTCAGGCATCCCCAGCTCAAGTCAGCTTACTCGCACCGCTCCGAAACGATTACACTGTACAGTTGGTGCTTTCTCGTATCCATTATCCAGCACAGACCAGCTGTCCGTCTGGCGTCCGAATGCCCCGCTATCTCGCCGTCACCGGCGCTGTTTAACTTGAGAACCTCTGTGAGTTGCGGCATCTGTTCAGCTTCAGGACCTTCTGAGCCGCAGCTTCTGTCCGATCCGGAGACGAGTCGGAGACGGGCGCCGTCTGAGGAGCGGTCTG
This sequence comes from Chirona hameri, assembly GCA_036785665.1. Classification (NCBI taxonomy): domain Eukaryota; kingdom Metazoa; phylum Arthropoda; class Thecostraca; order Balanomorpha; family Balanidae; genus Chirona; species Chirona hameri. The sequence continues at coordinate 38,364 of JAXIVJ010003156.1, read as the reverse complement.
AGGGGGCCGGCACCGCATACCAGGCGCGTCACTCACTTGGCGGCCAGCCCGTACACACTGCCCAGCTCGTATACAGCGTGCCACGGCACGCATCACGCGCGTCAGTGGCAGCCATTCGGTGCAGCTCTCTGGTATGCGGCAGGGCCGGCTCGGTCGGGAGAAGGCGAATCGGCGGCCGGCCGAGACGGGTACAAAGTTCCACCGCCGGTACTGTACACTTTACGTTGTACACTGTACACTATACAGCCAATTGGTCATGGCAAACACACAGCACAAAGGGTGACTAGCAAGTGAAGGTGCCGCCACTATATTCCTCGACAGTAAGCCGAGGACTGCGTCTTCAGACATTAGGTAACCCAGCTTGCCACGCTCCGAGCACCACCGGCGCTGACACAGAGTGCGTGTGCGTGCGAGGTGGGTGATGGACAGAATACCGGACTTCCCGCTCCATCAGGTCCGGAGATCATATCCACCAGGCTTCCGGCGGCGCCTGCATACCTTCCCACCTCCAGCCTCGCGCACGCACACGCCGCGTTCCACACCGCTTTCTCTTTCTCTCTCTCTCGGACTCTGCGATCTGGACAGACACCGCAAGTGAACGCGAGCCGCGAAACGACGTCCACCTGGCCGCGCATCGCCACGCCTGGCTGGCCGGCTGCGACTGTTCCGATGTGACATGCCTCTCACCTTCCGTGTCCAGGCAGACTGTCCAGACAGACCACATTCCAGGCTAAGCTAAACCACCCGGCCAGACATTCAACACGCGCCAGCCGCCTCGTAGCGTGGCATGTGAGCTGGATTAGGAAAGTCTCGAAACTCGGTGCTATGTGGAAAACGATGAAATGTTGTATTTATCATAGAAAAGTGATGGGAACCGTTAGGTCCGAGGATTAAGTGGCCGTCAGTTGTATGCCTGGCGCGGCAGGAGCCCAGTGCTTGGCAGGCGGTTAATGTTTTACACAGCACGAGGTCACGAGTCGGCAGGCGGCCAATTTAACTCGGCAGGAATCGCGCTGACTCGCGGTGTTTGGTCGGTCGGTCAACCGACTGGTCAGTTGATCGGACAGCATCAGCTACTTCACCACAGGACAGGGTCCGCTGATGCCCAGATGCCCTCACAAGTCACATATACCGTTCTTGCCTCTTCCCAGCGCTGTTCTAGTTTCCGCGGCGGCAAAAAGTCCCACCTGGCGTCTTGGTGCCGCCGCCAGCACCGATAAAATCTGGCCAGGTGGCGGCGGCGGCGGCCACGTCTACTGCCTGTGAGTACATCCAGCTCCGACAGACAGCCGTTCGCCGGAGACTGGGAGAAACGAGCCGCAGTGCCGTATGCCGATACTGTGGGACGGGCAGGAGAAACACGGCCGCTCGCCGCCGCCGGCCGGCTGGCCAGCTGGTGTGGAACTCTGACGCCGGGAAAGTCGCCCGCACGTCCGTCGGCCCGCTGGTTATTCCATCAGCAAGTCTGTCGGTCCGTCCCGGCCGTGCGTCTATCGGTCCAACCGTCCGGCCGTGCGTCTATCGGTCCAACCGTCCGGCCGTGCGTCTATCGGTCCAACCGTCCCGACCGTGCGTTTATCGGTCCAACCGTCCGGCCGTGCGTCTATCGGTCCAACCGTCCGGCCGTGCGTCTATCGGTCCAACCGTCCGGCCGTGCGTCTATCGGTCCAACCGTCCGGCCGTGCGCCTATCGGTCCAACCGTCCGGCCGTGCGTCTATCGGTCCAACCGTCCGGCCGTGCGTCTATCGGTCCAACCGTCCGGCCGTGTGTCTATCGGTCCAACCGTCCGGCCGTGCGTCTATCGGTCCAACCGTCCGGCCGTGCGTCTCGGTCCCAACCGTCCGGCCGTGCGTCTATCGGTCCACCGTCAGGGTCCGGCCGTGCGTCTATCGGTCCAATTGGTCGTATCGGTCGGAGTCTGTAGTCTGTACGTCCTTCCGTGAGTCAGTCATTCCGAGGTACCCACGTCTGCCCTGATTACTAATCGGCTATGTAACTTGTCGGACTGATTTCAGTAGTCAGCAATGTGCAGTGTCCAGCAATGCTGCTCTGCGGAATGCATTGCTCAGCTTCACTGCTCTGTGAAATGCATTGCTCAGCTCTGTTTACTGTGGAATGTGTATCGCTCAGCTGTACTGACTAATGTCGTTGCAATGTATTACTCAGCGCTGCGCTGTTGAGCCCGTCTCCATCCAGTCTCCACTGCAGCCCTCCAGTCTCCACTGCAGCCCTCCAGTCTCCACTGCAGCCCTCCAGTCTCCACTGCAGCCCTCCAGTCTCCACTGCAGCCCTCCAGTCTCCACTGCAGCCCTCCAGTCTCCACTGCAGCCCTCCAGTCTCCACTGCAGCCCTCCAGTCTCCACTGCAGCCCTCCAGTCTCCACTGCAGCCCTCCAGTCTCCACTGCAGCCCTCCAGTCTCCACTGCAGCCCTCAGTCTCCACTGCAGCCCTCCAGTCTCCACTGCAGCCCTCCAGTCTCCACTGCAGCCCTCCAGTCTCCACTGCAGCCCTCCAGTCTCCACTGCAGCCCTCCAGTCTCCACTGCAGCCCTCCAGTCTCCACTGCAGCCCCTCCAGTCTCCACTGCAGCCTCCAGTCTCCACTGCAGCCCTCCAGTCTCCACTGCAGCCTCCAGTCTCCACTGCAGCCCTCCAGTCTCCACTGCAGCCCTCCAGTCTCCACTGCAGCCCTCCAGTCTCCACTGCAGCCCTCCAGTCTCCACTGCAGTCCTCCAGTCTCCACTGCAGCCCTCCAGTCTCCACTGCAGCCCTCCAGTCTCCACTGCAGCCCTCCAGTCTCCACTGCAGCTCAGCTCCGGGCCGGACGCGTGTCGGAAGTCGGACCGATCCGCCTCAGGAGCCGGGGGGGGGGGGGGGGGGGGGGGGCGGAAGCCGCGTGAGCAGTCGCCGGCCGGGCCGCCGGACGTGCGTTCAGTCCGCGCGCGGAGCGGGGGCAGGAAGCGGAGCAGTCTGCGCCGAGCGCGTCGGACCGGCACGCGCCGTGTGGTGTGGAGAACTGGTGGCCGCCGCCGCCGCCACCGGAAGCATAGCGCACGCGAGTCTCTGGATCAGACACACGCGTTCGAGATATACACGCGTCTGGGTAGTAAATAACTGCGTCACATAATCATTCCTGTTCCGGGCACACGCACCAGCCAGCCACGCGTAGTCACAAACGTTACATAATCAACTCGGCTCCATACACACGTACAGAGACAGTGCCCTAGGGGCTGTCCCAGTGGCGCCGGCTCTAACCTCCTCTAACCTCCTCCAAGTTGCTCCAACTTGCAACTGTCTGTGCAATAGGATAGTAGGATATCACAGTTGCAAGTTGGAGCAACTTGGAGGAGGTTAGAGGCGCCACGGGAACAGGCCCCTAGTGAACCCGCCATACCCGCCCCACCCACAAGGAGGTATCTCTCGAGTGAACCGACTCCATGTCACGTCACCGCCAGTGGCATGGTGACGGGGCAGGAGGCAGGCTCCCACTCCTCCAGGCTGGCGTCTCACACAGAATACAGGCCGCTCCCACTCCTCCAGGCTGCCGTCTCTCACACAGTACACAGGCCGCTCCCACTCCTCCAGGCTGGCGTCTCACACAGAACACAGGCCGCTCCCACTCCTCCAGGCTGGCGCCTCACACAGAACACAGGCCGCTCCCACTCCTCCAGGCTGGCGCCTCACACAGAACCACCTTCTCCAGGCTGGCGTCTCACACAGAACACAGGCCGCTCCCACTCCTCCAGGCTGGCGTCTCACACAGAACACAGAACGCTCCCACTCCTCCAGGCTGGCGCCTCACACAGAACACAGGCCGCTCCCACTCCTCCAGGCTGGCGTCTCATACAGAACACAGGCCGCGCCCACTCCTCCAGGCTGGCGTCTCATACAGAACACAGAACGCTCCCACTCCTCCAGGCTGGCGTCTCATACAGAACACAGGCCGCTCCCACTCCTCCAGGCTGGCGCCTCACACAGAACACAGGCCGCTCCCACTCCTCCAGGCTGGAGTCTCACACAGAACACAGGCCGCTCCCACTCCTCCAGGCTGGAGTCTCACACAGAACACAGGCCGCTCCCACTCCTCCAGGCTGGAGTCTCACACAGAACACAGGCCGCTCCCACTCCTCCAGGCTGGAGTCTCACACAGAACACAGGCCGCTCCCACTCCTCCAGGCTGGAGTCTCACACAGAACACAGGCCGCTCCCACTCCTCCAGGCTGGAGTCTCACACAGAACACAGGCCGCTCCCACTCCTCCAGGCTGGAGTCTCACACAGAACACAGGCCGCTCCCACTCCTCCAGGCTGGCGTCTCACACAGAACACAGGCCGCTCCCACTCCTCCAGACTGGCGTCTCACACAGAACACAGAACGCTCTCACTCCTCCAGGCTGGCGTCTCATACAGAACACAGAACGCTCCCACTCCTCCAGGCTGGCGTCTCACACAGAACACAGGCCGCTCCCACTCCTCCAGGCTGGCGTCTCACACAGAACACAGGCCGCTCCCACTCCTCCAGGCTGGCGTCTCATACAGAACACAGGCCGCTCCACCTTCTCCAGGCTGGAGTCTCATACAGAACACAGAACGCTCCCACTCCTCCAGGCTGGCGTCTCACACAGAACACAGGCCGCTCCCACTCCTCCAGGCTGGCGTCTCACACAGAACACAGAACGCTCCCACTCCTCCAGGCTGGAGTCTCACACAGAACACAGGCCGCTCCCACTCCTCCAGGCTGGCGTCTCACACAGAACACAGAACGCTCCCACTCCTCCAGGCTGGCGTCTCACACAGAACACAGGCCGCTCCCACTCCTCCAGGCTGGCGTCTCACACAGAACACAGAACGCTCCCACTCCTCCAGGCTGGCGTCTCACACAGAACACAGGCCGCTCCCACTCCTCCAGGCTGGCGTCTCACACAGAACACAGAACGCTCCCACTCCTCCAGGCTGGAGTCTCACACAGAACACAGGCCGCTCCCACTCCTCCAGGCTGGAGTCTCACACAGAACACAGGCCGCTCCCACTCCTCCAGGCTGGCGTCTCACACAGAACACAGAACGCTCCCACTCCTCCAGGCTGGAGTCTCACACAGAACACAGGCCGCTCCCACTCCTCCAGGCTGGCGTCTCACACAGAACACAGGCCGCTCCCACTCCTCCAGGCTGGCGTCTCACACAGAACACAGGCCGCTCCCACTCCTCCAGACTGGCGTCTCACACAGAGCACAGGCCGCTCCCACTCCTCCAGGCTGGCGTCTCACACAGAACACAGGCCGCTCCCACTCCTCCAGACTGGCGTCTCACACAGAACACAGGCCGCTCCCACTCCTCCAGACTGGCGTCTCACACAGAACACAGGCCGCTCCCACTCCTCCAGACTGGCGTCTCACACAGAACACAGCCGCCCGGCCGGATACCGCACGCCAATTTGGAGCCGGTACTTGCACCGGCCGGCGTGGGGGAGCGCCGGGACAGGGGGCGAGGGGAGCCCGCCACACAATGTCTACACCCCATCAAGGCTAATTTGTAGCTGCCTTGCCCAGAAATTGGCCAATTTCGGGCCTTTTGTACCGGGTACTTACTGCAGCTCTAGTCGTGAGAGGGCAAGGATTCGGTGAAAAGAAAGGAAGGAACGGGCCATTACATGATAAGAGTGGATATTACTGTCCTATAAGTTCACAGTGATCACGAGCTCAGCTTACTTCTAGTACCGGGTGTGAATGTGGACACCAGAACCGGTTTCGAAACTCATAAAGCTGCCACACCTTCAAACGGATGGAAGGAAACAGAACGACACTGAAAGCGTGACGATTACGTCCAAACGGACCAAAACGCCCCGACACTGTCAGCGCTTTATCACTAGACGTCTAGTGAGTTAGAGGCATAACCCGACTGAGCAGTGGAAGATACTATGGTTTCCCGCCATCCACTACAGACTGTCGACTTTAAATCATGCCGTTACCACCAGATAAGTGTCAATCCTTGACGCCATCAGCGGCGGAGATAGTTCAGTAACCCTTCCAATAGCCAATATTAAAATAGGAACGACCGTTTGGCGGTGATTTGATTCTGAGGATATCCCCCAATGTCCAGCGTAAGACGTAAGCCGCCCGGGACTGCCGCAGCCAACCCTGTCAGCCGGGGCAGCAGCAGCAGCCGACCTATCATCCGGGCCAGCAGCAGCAGCCGACCTATCATCCGGGCCAGCAGCAGCAGCCGACCTGTCAGCCGGGGCAGCAGCAGCAGCCGACCTGTCAGCCGGGCCAGCAGCAGCAGCCGACCTATCATCCGGGGCAGCAGCAGCAGCCGACCTATCATCCGGGGCAGCAGCAGCAGCCGACCTGTCAGCCGGGCCAGCAGCAGCAGCCGACCTGTCAGCCGGGCCAGCAGCAGCAGCCGACCTGTCAGCCGGGGCAGCAGCAGCAGCCGACCTGTCAGCCGGGCCAGCAGCAGCAGCCGACCTGTCAGCCGGGCCAGCAGCAGCAGCCGACCTGTCAGCCGGGGCAGCAGCAGCAGCCGACCTATCATCCGGGGCAGCAGCAGCAGCCGACCTGTCAGCCGGGCCAGCAGCAGCAGCCGACCTGTCAACCGGGCCAGCAGCAGCAGCCGACCTGCCAGCCGGGGCAGCAGCAGCAGCCGACCTATCATCCGGGGCAGCAGCAGCAGCCGACCTGTCAGCCGGGCCAGCAGCAGCAGCCGACCTGTCAGCCGGGCCAGCAGCAGCAGCCGACCTGTCAGCCGGGGCAGCAGCAGCAGCCGACCTGTCAACCGGGCCAGCAGCAGCAGCCGACCTGTCAGCCGGGGCAGCAGCAGCAGCCGACCTGTCAGCCGGGGCAGCAGCAGCAGCCGACCTGTCAGCCGGGGCAGCAGCAGCAGCCGACCTGCCAGCCAGGGCAGCAGCAGCAGCCGACCGCAGGCCGCCTCTTGCTACACCAGCAGAGCATACTTTCAGAGGAACACCCTGAGGGCTGGGCGTGTTAGCACACCCGGCCAGTGAACGGTACGGTAACTGGCGCGCGTCCCGGATGCATCGGTTGCACCGTGCACGACCTACCCTGCCGGCGGCGGCAGAGCGACTGTAACACCACCCTGACGAGGAGCGGCGTGTAACAGGTCATACGGTCCATTGACCTGCGCTCCAGCCGCACTGCGGGAGCACAGCGCGGCACAGCGGCGCGATACGCGGGTCGGTGTAGAACAGCGCGCAGTGTACACACTACAGCGCCGCTCGGAGCCGACAGACGGCCGCCTCGCGATGATCCGACCCAGCTGTGCTGTTTCATCCCTGCGTAACTCTGACAGTGACAGGCGAGCCCAGGCCGTGCCCGGGCGAGCAGACCAGGTGTGCTCCGACCCGCCGGCACGGCACCCTTCTGATCCGCCGCACGCAGCCGCCTGCCTCTCGTCTCGCAGCCCCAGCCACGTGGCGGCGCCGTGTGGCTGTCGACAGTGCCGGCCAGCTGCCGCAGCTCGTCCGTGTGCCGACGGAGGGCTGCGACAGCTGCTGCTCTGAGACGGACAGCTGCCGGCTATCCTGCAGTGCAGAGGCGAGGCCGACTGGCCCACAGACGGAGGACGGAGACAGAGACGAACCAGCGCACCAGGTGTGGCGGACGCGCGCCGTTAACGCCTTCCCGCCGCGCCGCGCGCCACTAATGCCGTCCTGTTGAGCGGAGCGTCACTCATGCCGCCAGGGGCGTAGCTTCTCCAGACAAGTTGGGGGGGGGGGGGGCTGAGCTGGAAAATCGCTTAAAGTACCATCAAAATCCACAAAATGCGGATTTCTCCTCGGATTTGACCCACTTCTTCGTCAAAGTTGGGGGAGCTGAAGCCCCAGTTGATGGGGGGGGGGGGGGGGATAGCCGGCAGCTGAAACCCCCAACTGAATAGAAACCTACACCTCTGCATGCCGCCCTGCTGAGCGGTGCGTCACTTATGCCGCCTCGCCACTTGCGCGTCATCGCCGCCGCGCCGTGCCACGCACCACTAATGCCGCCCAGCGGCGCCGCACCTCACTTACGCCGCTATTCGCCACTAATGTCGCCCCACTATGTCCCGCGTCCCTTACGCCGCTATTCGCAACTAATGTCGCCCCACTATGCCCCGCGTCCCTTGCAGATCATCAGCTCAGCGACGCGGCGCTGGCAGGTCAACAAGTCAGCAGCAGAGCTACCGGAAGCGGCCCATAACCTTCTCTTAATGATTCGCCTGGCGCCGACAGGCCTCCTGATGCAGCTGGCTAAATAAACAAACCACTGTAAAGCAGTTCAAAGCGGGCCATTACGATGAAAAATGTTGTGTCTGCAAGACTAGCAGGACTATTAAAATGTCTGCACTCGCTGGGATTTGTTACCTATGGTCAGAGGACATCATCACGAAATGCCAAAGGAGACGATACTGTCGACGTCCCTGTATTGACTGCACGCTGCATTTCGAAGGTCGGTATGACTTGCTGTTTTGAGAGAAAGGGGTTTGAAGACAAATCCAAATAAAATCCGAACACCATCTACGTCTCGGCACGAAGAGCGGGTGCTGAATATGCATTATGTGGGCAGGGAGGGAAACGGGTGGTGAACAATGTTCTCACAATAGCATTCATACATTGTGTTTGTTGATAGTTAGTCCGTACAACAATGACACATAAAACAAGCAAAACAATGGACAACAGTGAAGGGAGGTTGTACTACTACAACACTGACGTGCAAGGTGACGGAAAACCCTGAGGATAAAACAATTTAACTTACGTAATGCGAATTCAATGACGCAAATTGGTGAACCATCTAGATTTGTAGACAATCTACTTCTACTTATTGTGCTAATCGGTCACCTGTACGCCATGCCAGGGGCGCCGCAACCTTCCGAAAGTTGGGGGGCCGGAGGCATTCTGAAGTCGATTCTTTCCATGCAACGCCCATAGGCGTAATGTTAAAATCCGAAAATGTGTGGGGGGGGGGGGGGGGGGGGGAGCGGCGGCTGCCCCCCCTGTCCCCGGTTCCTGCGTCCTTGCGCCATGCCTATCAACTCGGGCCGTGCGAAGTTTTACACTGTTTTTGTATCGGGGTTGAATACCCTCCTTGACCTTGGCCTTATGAAATAAATATAGATGAACAACAGGCATATTTTTCTTAATTTAAGCATTTCGGAAGGTTTCAGGAAGATCGATCTAATCGTTATGTCGCTAGGCTAGACACTACTAACTTTTTCGGAGGCGTACATCTTTAGGTTGACCTTGCAGTGGCGGATTTAGGTTTCCAGCTGGGTGGGTGGGGGGGGGGGGGGGGGGGGGGATTGCGCTCCGTTTTCTTAGTGAAATGTTGTTGACCGGGGGGGGGGGGGTTGTCTGCGCGAAGAAGAATCGTTGAGAGCAGGGGCGGGGGTGACGTCAGGTCGTCAGGAAAGAGTAGTTGAGCGGAGGGAGAGGGGAGGGGGTGGCATCGGGTCGTCAGTACCAAGTCGTTGGACGGGGGAGAGGGGGGGGGGGGGTAAATCACTACTTCCCGGAACAAAAATCACCACCTCCCAGAACGACTGGGGGGGGGGGGGGGAAACATACGTTTGTCTACCGATTTTTCGTTGGGGGCAATTGCCTGTTTTGCCCTAACGTAGATCCGCCACTGTGACCTTGAACCATGACTTGACAAAACTTGAACTTCAAATAATCATATCCGACGGACAATTAATGATCACACAGGTATACGTGTGTTGGTGGCGCCATGCGCTGCCATGTACCGTTCGAGTTTTTATGGAACAAAAAACTAGAGGGGTGCTTTAACAGCCCTGGAGCCGACCTTGACGCATTACGTCAGAGGAGCATTTATGATAAAACAGCAAGGTCGATGGTGGTAACTAATTGCTTCAACTTTCACCAGAATATCAGACTACAACAGCTTTACTGACCATGATAATGCTCCTTTAAAGGGAATCAGCTTCACCTTTGTATTGGTTTTGAACTGAGATAGACATTATCTTTGGCCGTTATTTAAATGTCTAAATTATTAAGGTCATTTTCCCCAAAACTTATCCGTTTTTAAGCAATTTAATTTATAATTTGCAAAATGGGGTCTAGGCTAGTCCCGCCGCTGATTGGCTGACAGCGACTTCAATATTGTTGTTCCTGGAAGTCAGACGACCTGTATTTCTCGTACCTTGGCGAGTACGATGTAAACAACGGCCAACGCGATAGTTTGCGGTCCAAGTTTAAGTTTTTTTCACGTTGTTTGAAGTCTCAGTTATGGATTGCTTGTTTTTTTTTTATATATAAATAAATATTGAGCTATCGCAATGCCTCGCACTCATCATTGTGTTCTGTCATCTGTGCGGGAGAAGACACGGTTCACGGTTCCACGGTTTGTATTGAATTCGCCCGAATTGTCTGGAAACGATTGTGCCATATGTTGGCAGCTAAAGGTTTTCTCTATCAATTCAAGTGTATTGCCCAAAAAATCATTTGGGCAATACACTTGAACGCTCCGATTTACCGTTTCCGAATGGACGTAACATTTGGGAATTGTGCGGCTTTCGGACGGAAATTTCAGAGCCGGCATTTAAATGCCGGCTCTGAAATTGAACTTCAGAGCCGGCATTTAGGTTTCCAGCTTTAACAGCCCTGGAGCTGTTAAAGCTGCTATATAGCTATATATCTATAGCTCTATATAGCTAAATAATGACATAATTCCAAATTTAAAAACTTAATTTGTAGAAAGTTAAGTGACTTTTCAAGAGATAAAAAAATATCACCATCGTTTTCAGCAGTACCTACTTCTTTTCATATTTTCGACTATAACCAGCGTATATTTGACAACTTTCAGAAAGGTGAAACATTCCCTTTAACAAACCATTTATCACTATCTACTTATGACCCAGCAGAGGTTCAAGCTGGAATCGTGAGGCCTTAAAGCAAATTACCACTCTGCTCCTTGCCGGCTCTGAAATTTCCGTCCGAAAGCCGCACAATTCCCAAATGTCACGTCCATTCGGAAACGGTAAATCGGAGCGTTTTAAAAAGAGCGCCAAATCACGGCGGCGTGCTCTCGCCATCCGCGTCATCAATCAGGGGCAGCGCGCCAGAACCGGAGCAGCCCAACAGTCCTGCGACCTGCTGCACTGTACGCTGACGTCCGACTCCAGGGAACCGAGTCCGACTCCAGGGAACGGAGTCCGACTCCAGGGAACGTAGTCTGACTCCAGGGAACGGAGTCTGACTCCAGGGAACGGAGTCTGACTCCAGGGAACGGAGTCTGACTCCAGGGAACGGAGTCTGACTCCAGGGAACGGAATCTGACTCCAGGGAACGGGGCCTGACTCCAGGGAACGGAGTCTGACTCCAGGGAACGGAGTCTGACTCCAGGGAACGGAGTCCGACTCCAGGGAACGGAGTCTGACTCCAGGGAACGGAGTCTGACTCCAGGGAACGGAGCCTGACTCCAGGGAACGGAGTCTGACTTCAGGGAACGGGGCCTGACTCCAGGGAACGTAGTCTGACTCCAGGGAACGTAGTCTGACTCCAGGGAACGGAGTCTGACTCCAGGGAACGGAATCTGACTCCAGGGAACGGGGCCTGACTCCAGGGAACGGAGTCCGACTCCAGGGAACGGAGTCTGACTCCAGGGAACGGAGTCTGACTCCAGGGAACGGAGTCTGACTCCAGGGAACGGAGTCTGACTCCAGGGAACGGAATCTGACTCCAGGGAACGGGGCCTGACTCCAGGGAACGGAGTCTGACTCCAGGGAACGGAGTCTGACTCCAGGGAACGGAGTCTGACTCCAGGGAACGGAGTCCGACTCCAGGGAACGGAGTCTGACTCCAGGGAACGGAGCCTTACTCCAGGGAACGGAGCCTGACTCCAGGGAACGGAGTCTGACTCCAGGGAACGGGGCCTGATTCCAGGGAACATAGTCTGACTCCAGGGAACGTAGTCTGACTCCAGGGAACGGAGTCTGACTCCAGGGAACGGAGTCTGACTCCAGGGAACGGAATCTGACTCCAGGGAACGGGGCCTGACTCCAGAGAACGGAGTCTGACTCCAGGGAACGGAGTCTGACTCCAGGGAACGGAATCTGACTCCAGGGAACGGGGCCTGACTCCAGGGAACGGAGTCTGACTCCAGGGAACGGAGTCTGACTCCAGGGAACGGAGTCCGACTCCAGGGAACGGAGTCTGACTCCAGGGAACGGAGTCTGACTCCAGGGAACGGAGTCTGACTCCAGGGAACGGGGCCTGACTCCAGGGAACGGAGTCTGACTCCAGGGAACGGGGCCTGACTCCAGGGAACGGAGCCTGATTCCAGGGAACGGAGCCTGACTCCAGGGAACGGAGTCTAACCTTAGCGACTGTGGCACGATTCCATAGACCACCCTGAACGAGGCAGTGCCGCCGGTGAGCAGCAGCAGTCCGGTCGCCTGCCATCCGCCTGTGGGGTCCTCAACTCCTCAGTGAGGACTATTATGATAATGAGGACTGAACACCGTACTCGGCGCCGGTCATCTCGGCCGCGCTACCGTACTATCCTGGTGCGCCGCGGCACGGCCGTCTCAGTGAGGACTGTTATGATAATGAGGACTGAACACTGTACTCGGCGCCGGTCATCTCTGCCATGCTACCGTACTATCCTGGTGTGCCGCGGCACGGCCGTCTCAGTGAGGACGTTTATGATAATGAGGACTGAACACCGTACTCGGCGCCGGTCATCTCGGCCGTGCTACCGTACTATCCTGGTGCTCCGCGGCACGGCCGTCTCAGTCGCCAGCTCGGCGTCCGACGGACCAGCGTTGGCGGAACTGACCACTCCAATACTACTGATTGGGTAGTATCGGCGTCCGTGACGGCCAGCCAGTTCCGTCACTCCGCGTACAGCGTAACGGCGTCACGGTGGTGACGACGGCGGCGACAATGCCGCCGGATGACGCCCGAGGACAGCGACAGCGTCCCTTCCTCCCTCCCCTCCCCCCCCATCTAGGCGTAGGAATGGAGGCAGGCAGCAGGGCTCCCATTTTCGGTCATTTATTTTTGTTATTAAATAGTGTATTTGGTTAAATAAGGCAAAATTGAGACAGCAAAAGGAAGACAAGACAATAAGAGTTCAAATCTATAAAGAAATTTCCCGCTGTGCGCCAGTTGTAGGTCACATGACCCGTGACCTTTGGCCTGTTTCCCAAGGTCATGTCAGGCGCAACTGGCGTCCGTAGTATTGATCTTTGTAATTTGTGCAGTTTCATAGTGTTTGATGACATGAACACGCGCGCCAGTGAAGGCGGCCAGCTTGAGCTGCCCCGAGGCTAGCCGATAGCCCATATGCATGCTGCATCTATATACCGGGATATGGTTGCGATCGAAGTCAGCACCCGGGGTCGGTATGTGTTGCCACTTTTTTGCCACTGTGTTTTATCATCTGTATTTTTATCATCATCTGATGCTGTATTTTGTACTTTTATCTTGGTGTACTTCATTTGTGTAATGGCGTGGATACCATAAAATCCATACTATGGAGGGTCCTAATCCTAATATCTGTAATCTTGCATTGGGTCATTCGGTTCCTCTCAAAACAAGATCAAAATTGTACTGCTCCATCCCACTTTTGATGACGTTCGTAAGTCTCTGCCAACCCTCCCTCCGCCACGTCCTGCAGTTCTACGTCCCGCCACGTCCCGCCACGTCCCGCCACATCCCACTACATCCCACCGCGTCCCACCACATCCCACCACGTCCCACCACGTCCCACCACATCCCACCACGTCCCACCACGTCCCACCACATCCCACCACGTCCCACTACATCCCATCGCGTCCCACCAGCGGCACCCCGCCTCCCACCACATCCCACCACGTCCCACCACATCCCACCACATCCCACCACGTCCCACCACATCCCACTACATCCCACCACGTCCCACCACGTCCCACCACATCCCACCAGCGACACCCCGCCTCCCACCGAGCGGCGGAGCCAGACGGACGAAGTCACGCGGTCACGAAGCGATTCGGTCCGGCGGCAGCCGATGCTGAAGGTCAGGTGGGGCACGGCCGGTGGCGGCGGCGGCGGCGGCGGAGGTGCTCCTGTCACGGCGGGTTCTAGAGGCGCGTGCCGCTCGGGACATCACCTGACTGGACGTGCCGTGTCGTGACGTGCGAGCGATACGTCCGTCGTCCGTCACGGTGCGTCTGCGTGACGGCTGCCCGGTCCGCCCCTGCGCCAGGGCCGCCGCCTCGCTGCGTGACCCATCAAGGGCGAACCCATCTAGGCGCGCCGCCCCGCGCCGTGCTGGACCGCGCCGCCCCGCGCCCAGCCTTGAACCACTGGGCCGTTCTGTTTCCGTCGCCCATTGAGTGCCTATCACGCCAGTTTGCCAGTTTACAGGCGGGGGCGGGGGCGGGGTACTGTTAAATGGTCCCCTCCGCTCCCGCCCGCCTCCGCCGCGGGCGCTGGGACAGGTCGGGAGTTGCCCGGCGGACTGTGGCGTACTTAGGGCCCCGCGGTCTGGGCCGTAAAAGCAACGGAGCGACGATGTTTCAGAAGAGGGATTATCTTACCGCAACAGCATGGGCGTAACCACCTTCCGAAAGTAGGTGGGGATGGAGGCACTTTTAAGTCGATTCTTTCATTGCAACGCCCATAGACGTAATGTTAAAATCCGAAAATGGGGGGGACTCAAATTCCCGAAGTATAGCTACCATTCGCACCAATTCATTTGATTGGTTGAATTCACTTGGGTGTGACGTCACAGTGACGTCACAGTCTCCCTACATACCCTGTCGTGTACGATATCGATATCGTGTGCACAGTGTTCTGAAATTACTTTTTGAATACATGCAGAGAGGTAACAAAACTGCCGAGAAAAAAAAAACATGTGAAGAGGTAACACAAATAAAAAAGGAAAATATATCTGAATTTTACTCATGTAGCTACACAAATAAGTGATCATCCGGAGGGTGAAACTCCTTATCAAGATTGTAAGGAATATGTCATAAGTTGATATAATTCAATTTCAATATTTTGCAATGTTAGCATAACCACATACAAACTAGTTTCCTTTCAACATTTTTCGTTTTGGAACATAATTAATCAATTTCATAATACTTATAACCAAGATCTACACAATTCAGCAAGCATAGTGATCCAGTTCACAGTTCAACTCAAGATTGTAAGGAATATGACAATAAGTTGATATAATTAAATAGTTTGCTCACAGTTGTTAAACACATTTCAGGCAGCATTGCATTGCAAAAAGTAGGATGCAGATTGCAGAAGCATACCCATATTTATACATAGCAACTGCAAAAAGTTCAGTAATGTGTTATGAGGTGATCTGAGAAAAACTAGTTAATTCCGAAATATCCATGGAAAAATATAGTTCAGCTCTTAGCCTTTCATGTGAGAAAAATATGAAATTTTAAACTATTATTTCACTGGATTGATATAATTCAACTCATTATTGGTTAAGTGACGGGTTGTGCTCTAGCATAACCCATCAAGTAAATTAGGGCAAAACAAAAACATAATTGAGACAATACCGTCAACCGATGTAACCCCGGACATAGCCTAACCTCATACTTGTAATGCTATCAGAATGTAAGCAATACCGACTCACTAACACACTTTGCATCTGTATTGTCTGTACTCTAGTCTGATAGCATGAAAAGTCTGAGGTTAGGATGTGTCCGAAGATTATAACCCTATAAGCATTATTTACAAATATCTTTATTTACCTATACATATGAACATGTGGAATTTCATGAATTGGTAGATTTATGACAATACAAGTACCTAGCAACCACTTTGGAGTTTGGAGAGGCATTCCTAACATTCTTACCCCATGCATTGGCATTGCAATGTTTGGTCTAGAGTGGTATGCCGTATGCCAAAGCTGAGTGGTACCCCACTTCTCTCAACTTATTGAATTATGTGAAGAAAAATAAGACAAGGGACAGCATATAAATACAACGAGGGTATACTTTACCTGCCACCATTCCTACATCAACATGCCCATACCAAACAACTTCCTGCATAACCTATGGGAGCCTTTATAACAGTATATACGTACCCCGTTTGGTTTGTAAGCTGCCTCAAAGACATACAAAGTTAGACGCCGGAGCTTATTTTGTATCAACAGCGCCAAGTTGGCTACATCCTTGCGGCAGCTAAATTATTCGCGCTGAATAAGCCCGGCAAAAATTGTTACCTCCTCAGAAAACATCTCAATCTAAATTATTTTTGCAAGAATATTCACTAGACATTTCCGAGGTTAAAGGGGTTTCGGCTTGTGCAAAAAAAAACATTGAAGTTTTGGGTAATGACCTGTTTTTGCTTGATAAATAAGCAGATTGTCTAATAATGCAAACACGCTGGTACAAATTGTGTTACCTCCTCAGAATAACGATAGATTGCAGAACACATCTTCTAACTTGTAAAAACAAAAATAAGCCACGTAAATGAAAACATTACTTGTAAATAATTCAAGTCGTTTGCAAAATAGTTTGTCAAGCCATTCCAGTCTTCAAATATATTATTTAATGTCTGCAACATGTATAACAGCATAAGTGTCACGGTGCACGAAGCAGGTCAAAATGGACCAGTTGACATGATGAAGGAAAAAATCACCTAAAATACAGGAATGGATATTTTTCATAAAAAAATGATACCAACGCTTCTCCACAGACTATACAACACTATGCCACGTTTTTGTGCAAATCTGATCGCTTTTGAATGAGTATATAAAACATGCGAGAAACATGCCAATAGTTGCCTCTTTCTTGCCTCCTCTCCTCACCAGTGCAGTGGCTCAGAAGGGGCCCCAGCAGCCAGCAGGTGAACAAAGCTATCAATTGACCAACTATGTTTTGACGTGAAATGTAGGTAGGTATGGAGGTATCTGAACAAACGTAAGGTAAACAATGTCATACATCACCTAAAGGTGACTCAGATAATGAAACCCAAATACTGCACAACGCTGAATCGAATGGCAAAAAGGAGGCGAATGGGAGGTAACTATTTCAAATTAGGAGGTATTTTGGGAGGTAACTATTTTGGTAAATGCATGCCCATCTGCATTTAATTTGTTCAATTTCAGAATACTGCGTGTGCATGGTGAGGTGTTCAAGTGTAGTGCGTGAAAAAAATACATGTCTTTCAAAATTGCTATTAACTTCTATTGGCGCGCCTAGACAGGTAATAGAAAACCGAGGTTGAAATATAAACGAGTTTTTTGCTTTCTAAACACAGTTGTCACACGTGTCAACTGAACTGACTTGATCCGTGCTCGTTTCGTGGAATCTCTGGGTGGAAAATTACGTATGTACCGAATGAAAACCGTAAAATACCCATGTCATGGTGTATTGCCGATCACGTACCTCCACCGAGACAACCTGCAACTCTGTATTTAAAATTCAACGGCCTTACCTTATAATATTACGTATGCGATCGAAATAAATACGTATTATCGAAATATTCAGGGAATAATTGTCTAACACTTGCTATTTTGGTCGCCCGCCTGTTTTCAAGTATAAACAAAGCAATATAAATATAATACAGACGCCGAATATAGGTATCTACCTACTGTTGCCTACCGATCTGACAACATGTAAACGGAGATGAAATGCACTTCTGCCTGACGACCGCGCCGTAACGAGAATAAACTGTATGTTTAAAATGGTGCGCACCGAGGGGCGAGGCTAAGCGCATCACACACAGCGCTCGCTTCGATTATTGTCGCGGCCCAGCATCCCATTCAGGGAGGTGCCAACCTCCCCCGGTGGTATAATGGACTCGCCCAGCAGCTATGACGTCATCTCTAATTCCGAGTGCGAATTATCATTATACTTCGGGAATTTGCGGGCGGGACGCGTCCCCCCGGTTCCCAGTGGTGGTTACGCCCATGCGGAACAGTAGCAGTTAGATTGACTGACTGACTGACTGACTGACTGACTGACTGACTGACTGACTGACTGACTGACTGACTGACTGACTGACTGACTGACTGACTGACTGACTGACTGACTGACTGACTGACTGACTGACTGACTGACTGACTGACTGACTGACTGACTGACTGACTGACTGACTGACTGACTGACTGACTGACTGACTGACTGACTGACTGACTGACTGACTGACTGACTGACTGACTGACAACAGAGACAATCGAGCGACAAAGAATGGGCAGGAACAACAGTTAACACGACAATAGTCTATCCCTCAATGTCAGCACGAACTCTAAACGAACTGAAGTAGACCTGCCAACGGCTCGAGATGATGCTTCCAACCGACGCAAATGCCAGTTAGTGACACAGGTAGCGCAGCGCAGACACCGCTCCCATGCCACACCGCAGACTCGGCCGCCACTGGTGTTCTGCGATGTAATGGATGTTCACTGACGTCGATGTAATGGGTGTGCACTGACGTTGGTGTAATGGATGTTCACTGACGTTGGTGTAATGGATGTTCACTGACGTTGATGTAACGGATGTTCAGTGACGTTGATGTAACGGATGTTCAGTGACGTTGATGCAATGGATGTTCACTGACGTTGATGCAACGGATGTTCACTGACGATGTAACGGATGTTTACTGACGTTGATGTAATGGATGTTCACTGACGTTGATGTAATGGATGTTCACTGACGTTGATGTAACGGATGTTCGGCTGACATTCTCTCTCCTGTCGACAGCGGGAGAGTCCCGAACGACACACGAGCAGTCGCAGCTCACACAATCTCACACCTACGTGCGCCAATAACGAGTCAGCAACACCGCAGCCTGACCTTTCGGCACACCAGATCCCAGCTCCGGGCGCCGCCTGCATACCGGATATATAGCAACAGGATGTCTCTACCAACCAAGTACCAAGCTACGTCCCAAGCTTTTGCGCAGTACAAAAGCCGACGGCGTACCAAGCTATATAGTATATACTAGTGGTGCCAGTTTCAGAAAATATTTGTCCAATGTCCGACCGATGTCCAAGACCATGGTCAGCTGTCCGTCCGAAACTGTCCGAAAATCAATGTTTGTCCGAAATTTGTCCGAAAGCAGAAAAAGTGTTTGATATGGAATGTAAAACATCCAGTGTATTATTCGTTTAATAACAAAAGTAACTAAGTAATTTTCGCGACAAGCCATCCTTGGGCATAGGATGTCCGAAAATGTCCAAAGAAATATGCTTATGTCCGTCCGGAAACCGAATCGGTCTTCGGACAAATTCGGAATTCCGAAAATGATTGTACCGATTGGCACCACTAGTATGTACGTACCAAGCTTTTGCGCAGTACAAAAGCCGACGGCGGCGGCACCAGACACGTGCAGACGGCGGCGGCGGTGGCGGAGAATCCGCATACAATGCGACATCCGGCAATTTGCGAGACGCCGCCAAACGTTGGCCGAATGGTCGATACAACGGCGATGGCAGAATAATGACCGAATGACATTGAATGCCATCTGCGTAGTAAACTCGAACCAAAAGATGACGGTCTTCCATCGTAATGTTGAATGAGAAATAAATAATATCAAGGTAATGTTAACGTGGAGAGAGGATGCAGTGAAAAGACATACGTACATTTTCAACAAAAGCTGTACAGAACACTGGAGCAGCCAGGAGTCTCGCCCAATCTTACCAAGTGCCGTGATCGCACCCAATCTTACCAAGTGCCGTGATCGCACCCAATCTCACCAAGTGCCGTGATCGCACCCAATCTTACCAAGTGCCGTGATCGCACCCAATCTTACCAAGTGCCGTGATCGCACCCAATCTTACCAAGTGCCGTGATCGCACCCAATCTTACCAAGTGCCGTGATCGCACCCAATCTCACCAGTGCAATCTCACCAATGCATATTGGTGCGCCGGCCTGCAAAACTTTTGGAACCCGGGATCGAACCGGGGACATCTAGCGTTCTGCCAATTGAGCTATTTCGACAATGAGCTGCCTGAACAAACCAAACGCCGCGGCTCCCTAATGCGACATTTTGAGGAGGACTTCATTTTCACGGCATGCCGCAGGTCCGCACTTACGCATTCACGGCAAGATTGGTAAGATTGGACCTGATAATATTGGCATAAGATAATATTGAGATAAGATTGGAGGCTGGAGCACTGGACGGGATTTCTACAAAGTGCGGCCACGGGAACCTTAATAACAGCAGCCTCCATACAAACCGTATGACAGTGTGGGCTGTGGCATGTTATCATTATCAGTTGAACTACCGTCTACCGAGCTGTCACCCACACAGCTGCAGTTTATAGATAGCAGAATCAAAAGGACGCATTTAATCTCAGACCGGTATACCATGAATGATGACACATTGCAAGCGCGTCTTACAGTTCGCTGCCTATACAGCAGTCTGGTCACCTGTCATCCGCCTGTGGAGTCCTCAGTCATCAGTGAGGACTCTTCACTGAGGACTGAACAGTGAACTCCGTACTCAGCGACGGTCCTCGGCCTGATGCTACGGTACCCTGGTATTCGTATTGACCTGATAAATGATACTGAAGTACTCGTACTGACCACAGCGCATCGTACTTGAACTGGCCTGATTTGCTTCAAGCTAAGACCTGCACCATACCTATCAGCGCGATACTGTCGAAAGGGAAAACTCGCTCAGCGCTACCGATAAGCCCACTACCATGCATCACTCCAACACCCTGAAGCCGGTAGCCGTGCCCGTAACTGCGGCAAGCAGGGTCGGGTTCAAGGGGGAGGGCAAGGGGGCCATGACCCCCGAAACGCCCGAAATCGGCAACAAAATGACATATTCCCTGATTAAAAATTGCAAGCAACTTTTGCTTAGGAAAATTTATTTTAAATCAGGTATTAAACCATAAGGAAGCGAAATCCGATGCTTCTATCGGTATAACTGTGTGAGACTTTCTGGAATTTGCCCCCCAAACCAACTTATTCGCCGTTCTGGATCAACCCTTGATGGCAGGTCACTGCTCTGCGCAGAGCCTGTGGTCGCCTCCGCCAGGGGCGGGAGAAGAGACCCGTGTCGTGGCCAGGGGGCGGGAGAAGAGACCCGTGTCCGTGGCCAGGGGGCGGGAGAAGAGACCCGTGTCCGTGGCCAGGGGGCGGGAGAAGAGACCCGTGTCGTGGCCAGGGGGCGGGAGAAGAGACCCGTGTCCGTGGCCAGGGGGCGGGAGAAGAGACCCGTGTCCGTGGTCAGGGGGCGGGAGAAGAGACCCGTGTCCGTGGTCAGGGGGCGGGAGAAGAGACCCGTGTCCGTGGCCAGGGGGCGGGAGAAGAGACCCGTGACCGTGGCCAGGGGGCGGGAGAAGAGACCCGTGTCCGTGGCCAGGGTGCGGGAGAAGAGACCCGTGTCCGTGGCCATGGGGCGGGAGAAGAGACCCGTGTCCGTGGCCACGGGGCGGGAGAAGAGACCCGTGTCCGTGGCCAGGGGGCGGGAGAAGAGACCCGTGTCCGTGGCCAGGGTGCGAGAGAAGAGACCCGTGTCCGTGGCCATGGGGCGGGAGAAGAGACCCGTGTCCGTGGCCAGGGGGCGAGAGAAGAGACCCGTGTCCGTGGCCAGGGGGCGGGAGAAGAGGCCCGTGTCCGTGGCCAGGGGGCGGGAGAAGAGACCCGTGTCCGTGGCCAGGGGGTGGGAGAAGAGACCCGTGTCCGTGGCCATGGGGCGGGAGAAGAGACCCGTGTCGTGACCAGGGGGCGGGAGAAGAGACCCGTGTCCGTGGTCAGGGGCCGGGAGAAGAGACCCGTGTCCGTGGCCAGGGGGCGGGAGAAGAGACCCGTGTCCGTGGCCAGGGGGCGGGAGAAGAGACCCGTGTCCGTGGCCAGGGGGCGGGAGAAGAGACCCGTGTCCGTGGCCAGGGGGCGGGAGAAGAGACCCGTGTCGTGGCCAGGGGGCGGGAGAAGAGACCCGTGTCGTGGCCAGGGGGCGGGAGAAGAGACCCGTGTCCGTGGTCAGGGGGCGGGAGAAGAGACCCGTGTCCGTGGCCAGGGGGCGGGAGAAGAGACCCGTGTCCGTGGCCAGGGGGCGGGAGAAGAGACCCGTGCCCGTGGCCATGGGGCGGGAGAAGAGACCCGTGTCGTGGCCAGGGGGCGGGAGAAGAGACCCGTGTCCGTGGTCAGGGGGCGGGAGAAGAGACCCGTGTCCGTGGCCAGGGGGCGGGAGAAGAGACCCGTGTCCGTGGCCAGGGGGCGGGAGAAGAGACCCGTGTCCGTGGTCAGGGGGCGGGAGAAGAGACCCGTGTCCGTGGCCAGGGGGCGGGAGAAGAGACCCGTGTCCGTGGCCAGGGGGCGGGAGAAGAGACCCCTGTCCGTGGCCAGGGGGCGGGAGAAGAGACCCGTGTCCGTGGCCAGGGGGCGGGAGAAGAGACCCCTGTCCGTGGCCAGGGGGCGGGAGAAGAGACCCGTGTCCGTGGCCAGGGGGCGGGAGAAGAGACCCGTGTCCGTGTACCGGCGTCTGATGTTTCCGGTACAGCGTCACACACGGCGGCGGCAAGATCAAAGGAACTGACTTCCGCCCAGCTGGACCAGCCGGCCCTCGTCAGAAAACACACAAAGAGCGTCGTCTGCCCGAGGCACAACACGGGACATGATCTGCACCGAGCCACCAGCCGACGTCCGGGCGTCTGATCCAGTGCGGAGGAGCAGCCCACAGTGACCAGTGGTGGAACGATCCAGATCTGCGCTCCACCGGCTGGTCAGAGTCCAGCTCACATGCTCGTCCGCGCCAGGTTACTAACTTGTATGCTTTGATTGAATCAGCGTTCTAAGATCAGGTGGGACATCAGTCCTGACCTGCGCAGTCCGGAGCCAACCAGTACGAGAATCAGCATTCTAAGATCAGGCGGGACATCAGTCCTGACCTGCGCAGTTCGGAGCCAATCAATACGAGTATGAGCCTAACCAGTCCAGTTCTGTATGTGAGCGACACTACCTCTCTCAACTCACCTCTCCCTCACCCTCCGTCACCCCCTGCGGCACCAGCATAGCCACACCGCTCTCTCCCTCCCTCCCCAACACCACATGCTCTTACCCACACCGTATGACTTCCTCATCTCTCCCCAGCGTGACCTAAATCACACCGCAGCTGCACCGCCCACATACCCACCCCCATCAGACTAACGCGCCCTCCAGGACATATCGCGCCCCGATCGCGCCGCAGAGAGCATTACAGGCCGTCTGCAGAGGCAGTTGGCACCCGATCAATTCACGCACATTAGACGGCCGGCTCGCAGCTAGCGGCAGCGGCAGCCGCACAGGGCAATCCAAACACCGGCCCACAGACGCCGCATATACCGGAAGTGCGGGCCCTGCGGCGGACTCCGTGCTCGTGGGCAGAGGTAGACAGAGGTGGGCAGAGGTGGGCAGAGGTGGAACCAGCGGTTGTGGTCAAGACAGGTCTACAGCTCGTCACTCAGCGTCGGATCCACTGCTCGAGGTCCAAGCTGGGCCCAACGCTCGTGGTCAAAAAGCTGGGCCCAATGTTTTCTATCAAAGGTGGATCCAATGCTCGTAGTCTTAGGTGGAGCCCACCGTTCGTGTATGAGGCCCACTGCTCGTGGCCTAGAGTGGGCCCACCGCATGAGGTTCCGGCGCCCACTGTCTGTGGCCTAGAGTGGGCCCACCGCATGAGGTTCCGGCGCCCACTGTCTGTGGCCTAGAGTGGGCCCACCGCATGAGGTTCCGGCGCCCACTGTCTGTGGCCTAGAGTGGGCCCACCGCATGAGGTTCCGGCGCCCACTGTCTGTGGCCTAGAGTGGGCCCACCGCATGAGGTTCCGGCGCCCACTGTCTGTGGCCTAGAGTGGGCCCACCGCATGAGGTTCCGGCGCCCACTGTCTGTGGCCTAGAGTGGGCCCACCGCATGAGGTTCCGGCGCCCACTGTCTGTGGCCTAGAGTGGGCCCACCGCATGAGGTTCCGGCGCCCACTGTCTGTGGCCTAGAGTGGGCCCACCGCATGAGGTTCCGGCGCCCACTGCTCGTGGCCTAGAGTGGGCCCACCGCATGAGGTTCCGCCGGACTGCCCTGTAACCCATACCGAGTGAGCCGGCGCATATGGTGTGCACTGTGCAGTACAGAGGCTGCGGAATGCGGTGCTTCCACACTGCCCACACAGCAGCGCGGTGAGGCCCGCCGGATCGGCCGGCTGATGACTGATCAAGAGGACTGAGCGGCGCGGCGGCGGCGGCGGCATACCTCAGCGGTGACGCGTCCGGTCCAGGCTGCACCGCCACACGCAGCCGGGGGCAGTCGAGCGCGCCGGGCCGGCACCTCTCTCGCCTCTGGACCATGTCATGAACAACACCGGCTGACGTGGCGCCGCGCCGCTGAGTCAGTTTAAACCTAAACAGGCGCTCATTTAAACTGAGTCAGGCGGTGGGATAAGTCAGTTTAAATGATACGGCACGCGTCCAGGCCTGGAAGTATATACGTCCGTCCGTCAAGGGGGCAGAAGAACATTCGCGATTCCAGGCCGAGGGCAGGGGCGAAGGGTTTTAAGTTTAGGTTGGATGGAAGAGAGTTCTGAATTCCTCAAATGATATTTACAAAGTATCATAAACAATTTTGGCCATAAGCCATTTTAAACACGACGCTACCGTACCAATGTAAAGCAGAACGAAGTCAGTATTTCACCTCCAAATGAACCCTGGCCCTGAAGCCCGTGTGTGACTAATCAAGGGATGGTTTCGTTACGTGTGACGTCACGTTGGCTGTTTACAGTAGATTACAGATAATCAATCACGTACATCGACGTAATATTTATCCAATTGCGCCACTTTTCCACGCTTTGTCGGAAATTGTCTATGACGTTATTCTCGTAATCATGGCACATACAATACTCATGTTCTGTATTCAAGCAGCAGGTGGTGTACTTCATCAAGGAAAATGGTCAGGCAGTGATGCCAACTTTGCTTGCGACGACTGGAAGATATTCCGGAAACTGTCGCGGGGATAAAAACAGCCATTCCCGTGATGAAGTCAGCGAGATTGCTAATTATCAGCGACTTCGCAGCGCACCGTGACAACACTATGCAGACGGTGCGTGAAAGAGAGAGGCTCCATGACTTCACCAGCGACTGGCTGCTAATTTCATAACGTCGTCACGACAAGTCTCCGGACCTCGGAATCAATGCTGAGCCAAACCACTAACGACTACATTTCCCAGGAAAACCATCAAACTATGAATACCGGCTAAACAACTGACTGCTATTTCCTGGGATCGTCAGCGCGGACACTACGCGGATATTTCAGATAGTTCAGCGTTCGTCCGGTCGTTTACGCTGACGGGTCGGCGGACTGTGTCTGTTGACAGTGTGTGTCTCTCCGGGGTGATTCACTGTAAAGGCGGCCGCACACTGGGCCATTCGGCAGCGCGATAGCACTGCCGCATTCCGCGATTCCGCGGTGTTCAGCCGCGGAAAAAGCTGGTCCGGACGAGCTTCTTTCGCGGCTGAGCACCGCGGAATCGGGGAATGTCGCAGTGATATCGCGTGCCGAATAGCCCAGTGTGCGGCCGTCTTACTGGGGCCGTTCAGCTGGTAGTCGGCCGTCAGTAGAGAACACAGCTCCGCCCTCTGTCAGCGCCCGTTCACGGGGTCTGAACACGACCGCTCAGCTCCGCCCTCTGTCAGCGCCCGTTCACGGGGTCTGAACACGACCGCTCAGCTCCGCCCTCTGTCAGCGCCCGTTCACGGGGTCTTAACACGACCGCTCACACGACACAACGTCCCCAGCGCCGACAGGCACACGGACAGACAGATACACGGATAGACAGACAGACACACAGACAGACAGAGCATGAGTGGCATAAACAGAGGATTTGCGCACGAGTGCCGATCACAGTGACAACTTCTCAGACTTCGCACAAGGACGTCGGCGTCATCCGGGGCCTGTTTGGACCAGAGTTCGCGGTGAGAGCTGTCTGAGCGCTGACGGAGTGCTTCAGACAGCTCCGACGCCCCGGGGTGCGCCCTCTCTCGCCTCGCCTTCATCTTTGGCCTTCCGGGTTTTCTGGCCTCGCCGCGGGCCGGCCTCCGTGGCCACCGTTTCACGGTACTGAGCCAAGCCAAGCACATTACATCCGGCTGTCTCTCTTGATAAATATCACCACTTTGAGTCGGGAATTCAATAAGAAATTGGGAGCAAAGTTCCATTAAATACTAACACTTGCAGTCACACCCTTTTACAACACACACCTTCTTTAACATCAATGTTAGACAGCGAAGACACTATTGTCATAGTGTTGATATAAGACAACAGAAACATCAGTCACTCGGCCATTCACCTGGGTTTTTAGTACCCCACATCTCTGTACCTTGCACTGCAGCACGGCACTGCGCTGCACGGGTGCACGTGTATCCCCCACAGCCCCACATCTGGCGGCGTCGGCGCCACCCTCTCATCTCTCTCCCTCCCTCCTTCTCTGCACGCACCGCTGACGCAGCAGCGGTGGGGCGGGGCGGGGCGGGACGGGGAGGCCGATGACTCACCCCCCCCCCCCTCCCCTCCCATCACCCGTCGACAGCCGGCAGCACGCAAAAACGCCCCCTCTCTGCCGCCGTCCGCGACGCTGACGACGCACGCACGCCCCGAGGGATGCCCGGGGGGAGGAGAGGGGGCTCGGAGGGTGTGATCGGGCGGGGGGGGGGGGACAGGCAACGACCCAGCTCGTGTGTCCACGTGCAGTGGAGATGTGTCAAAAATGTGCCGAGTCAGCGGTATAGATGACAGAGGACCGGACAGCTCGGCGTGTTGTCCTCATCAGCGCAACAAAAGGTCGACAGACGGACTCCGTCGCCATGTTTTGCTCGGACGTTCTGGGAGCGCCTCCCCACCGCCCGGTCGGGTTACGAGAGGCGGCGGCGACGGAGACGAAGTACCATGGCGCGAGGTGCTGTGACAAGTGCAGTGCAGCGTGTAAGGGCATACGACGAGGGAGGGGAGCTGAGTGGGCACTGCTGGCTGCCCACTCAGCTCTGGTCTGTGTGCTCCCTCCTCAGAGAGGCTGCGGCGACGGAGACGAAGTACCATGGCGCGAGGTGCTGTGACAAGTGCAGTGCAGCGTGTAAGGGCAGACGACGAGGGAGGGGAGCTGAGTGAGCACTGCTGGCTACAGGGGGTCTGTGTGCTCCCCTCCTCAGCCCCCGATGACAGACAGCAGGGCGGAACTTGATCGATGTTTGGATATGTTGGCTCTGGTGCCGAGGGAGTGGGTGGACGGCGGGGACGGGCGTGGACGGCGTGGGCCGCGGGGACGGCAGTGGCGGCCAGTCAGTGGGTCCCTTCCTGGAAACACAGCCGAGTCACCTCTCACGCTGTCTTCAGTTGAGGTCACCGATGCCCAGCAGACCACAGCCGACTCACCTCTAAGGCTGTCTTCAGTTGAGGTCACCAGGAGACCCGTCAGATCGGCACGGCTTGGACACCAGGCAGTCTGGAACACGGGACGCGGTTAGAAACTGGCCACCCAGGGACCCCGTCAAGTTGTTGCTGGGTATGACACCAGGCTTCTGGCATGCATGGACCTCTGTACTGAGCGACAACCAGGGGCGCAGCCAGACCTTCAGAAAGAGGGGGGCAAGCCCCTGGGAGAGGCCCCCACCCTAAAAAATACCCCTCGATATGAACAGCTCTACGGATTTCGGCCACTTTATTTTGTGAGGCCCCTTTTTAACAATCTCTCTTCGTCTACTTTTGAAGAGCTGGATTGGACCAGGACCCTCAGTAGGCATTGTACTGAGCGCATTACTAATTTGTATTGTTACGTACAGGAGATACAACCTATCTTAGCTGACAACAGGTGGGGATCGGCTTTTGAGTGTGGGGGCGGCTGAAATGACAAAAAAATACCCCATTTTGATTCGTGTATTAAGCCTTTGCAGCATTGGTTTGTGGATTTTCATGCTATGGTAGGTAGGTATGTACCTGTTCGTTAGCGCCGCGAAGCGGCGCGAAATTTTTACGGTTTTGCCTGAAGAAGCCCAGAAATATAGGCGGTGGGCCTTGTAGAGGACAATAAGCTAAACATGCTATTCATTCAATTCAGCGTTACGACGAACCGATGACGATGACTATGGCTTCGTTATGACGATGACTACCGATGTGACGCCGTGAAGCGGCGTGAAAATGTTAATTTTAGGTCCTGGAAAACGAAATGTTATTATTGGAACCAGACCGTGAGGCGAGATGGCTTGGGGAGAAGGTCCTGACCTGTTTCCACTATTAGCTCTTCGGTCC
Organism: Chirona hameri; assembly: GCA_036785665.1. Classification (NCBI taxonomy): domain Eukaryota; kingdom Metazoa; phylum Arthropoda; class Thecostraca; order Balanomorpha; family Balanidae; genus Chirona; species Chirona hameri. Next base: position 10,185 of record JAXIVJ010003156.1, on the reverse strand, counting down.
AGCAAATTGTGCACCGCTGGAGCAGCTTCCGGGTGCCGATCTCCTCGTCTTTGCGTTCGCGTCGCCTTTTTCGGAACTCGGCAAACTAGCTAAACATGTAGCCTGCTTGAAACTTAAAAGTTAATATTTTATGAAGGGAATGGGCCCTGGGGCGAGCAATTACCGCCAAGGAGAGCCTCTGCCAGACACTTAATGCAATTATTTTCCCCATTTTCCAAATTTGTATAAGCAATTACGAAACTTGTTCATGCCGCGAAGCGGCGCGAAATTTTCCAGTTTTTGACACAAGATAGCTGGATTTTGACTGCACAGCAAAGGCAATTTTTACGATAAATTGTTAATTTTTCCCGCAAAAAGTGTGGGGCAGGGGGTCGACCCTCCCCCGCCTTCTAAAAAGTGGGGGAGTTTTCCCAGACTTCCCCCCGACCCTCCCGTCGGCGACGCCCCTGGCTGACAAATATTGCAGCACACACTCTCCTGAAAGGAAAATTGTTAAATTGTCTTGTACTACCATCACCCCCCCCCCCAATTAAAAAAAACGTATCAGACTTATCAAATTACCATTTTTAAACCCAATAAAACATTGCACCAGGTGGGTCAGAGTACAACACATTACCGCTCATTAGGACCGCGCCGACCACGGCTAGCAGGCGCTCCAGCTATAGCAGGCGCTCCAGGCGACGGCTAGCAACCCCTGGGCAGGCTCGAGTGCCCTGAACAGACTCAATGGCCCCTTGGCAAGCCAAGAGGCCCCTGAGCAGACTCGAATAGCCCCTGGGCAGGTTCGAGAGGCCCCTGAACAGGCTCAATGGACCATTAGGAAAGCTCGAAAGGCCCCTGAACAGACTCTAATGGCCCCTAGGCAGGTTCAAGAGGCCCTTGAACAGACTCAATGGGCCCCTGGGCAAGCTCGAGAGGCCCCTGGGCAGGTTCGAGAGGCCCTGTACAGACTCAATGGGCCCCTGGACAAGCTCGAGAGGCCTCTGGGCAGGCTCGAGAGGCCCCTGGGCAGGTTCAAGAGGCTCCTGAACAAACTCGATGGGCCTCTGGGAAAACTATAATGGGACCCTGGCCAGGTTCAAGAGGCCCCAAAACAGACTATAATGGGCCCCTGGCCAGACCCGAGAGGCCCCTGAACATACTCAATGTGCCCCTGGACATGCTCGAGAGGTCACTGGGCAGGTTTGTTGGGCCGTGGGTGGGTTCAATTGGCCCCTGCACAAGTGGGTATGCTCTAGAGGCCCCTGGGCAGGTTTTTGAGGCCCTGAGTGGGCTCAATGGGCCCCAAGGCATGTTTGAAAGGTCCCTGGGCAAGTGTTTGCGCCCTTAAGTGGGCTCAATGGGTCCCTGGACATGCTCGAGAGGCCCCTGGACAGTTTGTTGGGCCCTCGGTGGGCTCAATGGGCCCCTGGACATGCCCAAAAGGCCCCCTGGGCCGGCTTTGAAACCCTTCAGTGTCTCTGAGGGCCCTTAGCATGTACCAAAGTGACCCTTGCCTGGTTTGAGGGCTCCTCTGTGACTTTTTGAAAGCCATTTAGGTAATGCAAATGGTATCTGGGCCAATCTCGGCGGGGCCCCGTTACCCGTAAGGGGGGGGGGGCAATTTCCCCTTGCCCCCCCCCCCCCCCCCCCCTGGCTGCGCCCCTGGCGACAACACATAAATCTTACGATACATGTCTGTCTTCATACATATGAGTCACCTCGCTATATACAGCTGTGAGTTGTCCAGCAGTCGTTATGCCACGCTGACACGACACAGGCACAGTACCAGCTCCGGAATACGATCGCAGCTCTGTGCCTCCCGGTCTGCCTAGTGCCTAACTAGCTGACCGTGCACGTGCAGACAGGTGCACGACCCCCTGCCGCCTGTCTGCCCGCGTTGGCTGCGTTCCCAGTGCGCCGGTATCGGGCCGGTGACCGACCCTAGCCGGGACCACGCCCTTGTCGGCCGACATTGCCTGCCCGGTCACCGCCGCCATCCGTCAGCTGGCCCATCCCCCTGCCCTCGGTCGTGACCGCGGGGTCAACGCTTGACGTCACCCGGCGACCGCTCACGATCATTTACAGCCCTCCGGGACAGCCTACCCGTCCGGCGGCGCGCGCTCGCGACATCCGCCGCCGGGGAGTTATGCAGCCCGGCGAGTTATGCGCCGCAGGCTTCCTCTGCCGCGTCGGGCCCCGAGGTGGAGACCGCGGCCCGGGGCGGCAGGGGCGCACAGCACAGAGCCGGCTCACATACACACACACAGACGCGCATATCGCCGCCGGCGCCACGACGGCGCGCAGTCAGTGATGATAAATAAACCATACGCTGATGACGGCGGTGGCCGGCAGCTGCAGCTGAGGAAGACAGGCGGCCGACAGCGTGCGTGACACCCGCTGGCCTCGGTACTCGTCATCCCGGCTGGGCCGTCGTGATCGTTGGCAGACGGCCGTGAGCCCGAGTGGGCCGGACCAGGTCACGTTGCCTTGGACACGACGCGACGATGTCGACGTTGGCACGCCGCCGCCACCGCCGCCGCCCCGGTCAATCGATGGTGGCGTGCGGTGGCCGTCCGCTCGGCCGGATGAAATGAGCGGCGACCCAGCGCGAGACACGCACTCTGTCCCCGCCCGTCTGTTGGCTCTAATCCGCTGGCCCCGGCCGACCTGAGGTCACAGGGAGCCCGACACCTCTTCGTCTTTCGACTCCATTCCGCTCGCCGCAACGGGGCTGGTCACAGAGAGTCACCGCGGCTGATCCGTGACCAAAACATGGCCACCGCAGCTCACCTGTGGCCACAGTACAGCCACCGAGCGCGATTAGCTCGCGGCCACACGGCGGCCTCAAACCACGGCTGGCCTGGTGACCACAGGGCGATCACAAAACGTGACTTCCACCACATAAAAAACATTTCAATCTCCGGCTGCGGCTGTGGCTCCGACTCCGATGTTCGGGAAGCAAGAACGAATGGCTTCCCGTCGGCGTGCAGAGCAAAGTTGGTCCGGTTACCGGGTCAATTGCATGGCAGAGCGCCGTGGCCAGGGAAGGCTCTATGACATGCACGGCGCCGAGGCTCGGCAGAGTCTCCGTGGCATGACAGAGCGACGCTGCCGAGCGTAGGCTCGGTGCAGAGCGCCGCCGACGGTCCTGCAATCTTCAGGATTAGCGCGGCGCCGACCGTGGGCCCGTCTCATAATAACGGCAGATATCCTCCTTCCAGGGGAATTGTGCCATTTAAAAGGAGAAGCAAAAAGGCGCAGTCGCGGCCCGCGGGTGTCCGAAAATCGTTGGATAGGGCGGTTTAATAAGAAAATCTTCTCTTCTGTTTCTTGTTCAAGTTCAAGTTGTTCATAGGTTCTTCGATTCAGGTCTCTGACACTGGCCACAGAACAAACTCATCCACGTTCATCAATTTGCAATGGTTCTCCCGGGCCAGCGCGGTGCAATCTACACCGAGCCAATTCCGACGTGAATTCTTAACGCCGCTGGCGCTAACTGGTGTCCACAAAAAGAACAGACCGGCGCGATCTATAACCAACGGGCTCCCGACGTAAAATTAGTCCCGACACTGTGCCGAATCGTATTAAATTAGTCGACACGCGAATTCACACAGCAGCGAAATCCCACGACAGCCAAGCAGCTAGACACAGCTTCAGCTGGCCAACTGGACAGCTGGACAGTCGGACAGTCGGACAGTCGGACAGTCGGACAGTCGGACAGTCGGACAGTCGGACAGTCGGACAGTCGGACAGTCGGACAGTCGGACAGTCGGACAGTCGGACAGTCGGACAGTCGGACAGTCGGACAGTCGGACAGTCGGACAGTCGGACAGCCGGACAGGCGGACAGCCGGACAGGCGGACAGCCGTATAGCCGGACAGGCGAACAGGCGGACAGCCGGACAGCTGGACAGGCGGACAGCCTCAGCAGGAGGGACGAGCAGCCCTCAAGCGTCACGGATGGCCGGCCATACGAGCCTCTTTTCGTCACACTTTTCATCCCCGGTCTGAGGCCTCTTCAGAGTGACAGGAGATGGGCGATGACGCCAGTCCGCTGTCGTAACCGCTCCAGACGCAGTTGATGGATGATGACGTACCCTTTCCTTGCCATCGGGTAAAATGGTGCCGCTGGGAGCGGCGGCGGCGGCGGCGGCGACGGGCGAAATCTGGAGCTGCAGACAGTTAGGAATGTTCTAATATTCAGCATCAGAAAGTGAAGCAACGTCTCGTCTGTAAGGGTGCCGTCACGTCTGTCACGGCCGTGTATGAGTGCCGTCACGTCTGTCACGGCCGTGTATGAGTGCCGTCACGTCTGTCACGGCCGTGTAGGAGTGCCGTCATGTCTGTTACGGCCGTGTAGGAGTGCCGTCACGTCTGTCCCGGCCGTGTAGGAGTGCCGTCACGGCCGTGTATGAGTGCCGTCACGTCTGTCCCGGCCGTGTAGGAGTGCCGTCACGTCTGTCCCGGCCGTGTAGGAGTGTCGTCACGTCTGTCCCGGCCGTGTAGGAGTGCCGTCACGTCTGTCCCGGCCGTGTAGGAGTGCCGTCACGTCTGTCCCGGCCGTGTAGGAGTGCCGTCACGTCTGTCCCGGCCGTGTATGAGTGCCGTCACGTCTGTGTAGGAGTGCCGTCACGTCTGTCCCGGCCGAGTGTCGTCACGTCTGTCCCGGCAGTGTAGGAGTGCCGCCACGTCTGTCCCGGCCGTGTATGAGTGCCGTCACGTCTGTCCCGGCCGTGTAGGAGTGTCGTCACGTCTGTCCCGGCCGTGTATGAGTGCCGTCACGGCCGTGTAGGAGTGTCGTCACGTCTGTCCCGGCCGTGTAGGAGTGTCGTCACGTCTGTCCCGGCCGTGTAGGAGTGTCGTCACGTCTGTCCCGGCCGTGTAGGAGTGCCGTCACGTCTGTCCCGGCCGTGTAGGAGTGCCGTCACGGTCGTGTAGGAGTGCCGTCACGTCTGTCCCGGCCGTGTAGGAGTGTCGTCACGTCTGCCCCGGCCGTGTAGGAGTGCCGTCACGTCTGTCCCGGCCGTGTAGGAGTGTCGTCACGTCTGCCCCGGCCGTGTAGGAGTGCCGTCACGGCCGTGTATGAGTGCCGTCACGTCTGTCCCGGCCGTGTAGGAGTGTCGTCACGTCTGTCACGGCCGTGTATGAGTGCCGTCACGTCTGTCACGGCCGTGTATGAGTGTCGTCACGTTTGTAGGAGTGCCGTCACGTCTGTAGGAGTGCCGTCACGTCTATCCCATCACGTCTCCACTATCCCTCTCTCCACACTGACACGTCAGTAAAAAACACCACTCCACCGCGGCCGGTTTTTGCCCGTGTTTTGCGTGGGTGGCTCGCCCGGAGCGCCAGTCATGACGGGCCGCAGATGGCTGAGACACCGCTGTCACTGGCAGCCAGCCCGCGGCGAGCTCCGAGACCGAGGCGAACGGCAACAACACCCCACCCTCGCTCAGCTGCGAGGGAGACTGCCAGGGAGACGGCGAACGGCAACAACGCCCCACCCTCGCTCAGCTGCGAGGGAGACCGCCGGGGAGACGGCGAGCGGCAACAACACCCCACCCTCGCTCAGCTGCGAGGGAGACCGCCAGGGAGACCGCCAGGGAGACGGCGAGCGGCAACAACACCCCACCCTCGCTCAGCTGCGAGGGAGACCGCCAGGGAGACGGCGAACGGCAACAACACCCCACCCTCGCTCAGCTGCGAGGGAGACCGCCGGGGAGACGGCGAGCGGCAACAACACCCCACCCTCGCTCAGCTGCGAGGGAGACCGCCAGGGAGACGGCGAGCAGCAACAACACCCCACCCTCGCTGAGCTGCGAGGGAGACCGCCGGGGAGACGGCGAGCGGCAACAACACCCCACCCTCGCTGAGCTGCGAGGGAGACCGCCAGGGAGACGGCGAGCGGCAACAACACCCCACCCTCGCTGAGCTGCGAGGGAGACCGAGACTGCAGCACGGTGGAATGCAGGAGTGTTGGCTCGAGAATCGGTCAACCGGCATGCTTACGCTACTGCTGAGGCCTGGAATAGACACTACGAAACGGTGAAAGGAGGGGGAAGCCAGCTGTGGTAGGATTTCAATGGGACCCGAAGCCCGGATATGCAGCGAGTCGTGCTTTGTCGACCGCACTGTTAAAAAAGTTGAACACCCTTTGGTGATAATCGAGGTCAATTTTCAGCTCAGTGTTGGTGCTCAATTTACTGCCCATTAGCGGCTTTCCTTAGTGTATGGGTGCTCTATTCAGCAACGTAGTAGCTTAGCGAGACTTGGTACGTCACACACGGCACTTACGGTAATAGCATGTGAAAAGAATAAGTGTGCTACCAGAATAGCATGAACTGTTGAGGGAGTTCTCGCTGTTACGGTTGTCAAGCAACTAAGTGCATCAATCAGAGCTTTTCAAGTGAAAGGATTATATTCCAAGTCCCACCTAGCAGCCGGGCTGGTAATCTTTTTTAACAGTGGGGCAGCTAGCGGCGACTGGTAAAGAGACGTATAAAATGGCGAGAGACGTGTAAAATGGCCATATATATATCTCACAGTCAATTGGGCGAAATGGCAAAAAGCAGAATTACGACGCAATACAATGGTGAATGGCGAACGGTTAAATGCCAATTGGGACAATGAATGGCGAACTGCCAAATCGTGACGGGTCTAAATGACTAGAATATAGATCGACATGGTGAACAATCACAAATATAGAAACGAAAGGAAATGTAATTGCGGCGCGAATATTACTTTATCTACTGCAAACCTTTGCAACGATTTGCTACTGCAATCTGGAGTCTGGACACGGTAAGTTTAGTTCAGGAAACGTTTGGCCCCAGTCAATGACCTAAGCGAACCAGAGCTAGAGGCACGCAACCTTGCCTCGAGACCAAGCTCCAATACCGGAAACAAGTTTCGCGTTCCAATGAGTGACATCAGCGGTACTGAGAAACGGACAACCTTGCCTCGAGACCAAGCTCCAATACCGGACAAGTTCCGGCCCAGTCAGTGACATATCAGCGGCACTGAGAAACGGACAACCTTGCCTCGAGACCAAGCTCCAATACCGGACAAGTTCCGGCCCAGTCAGTGACATATCAGCGGCACTGAGAAACGGACAACCTTGCCTCGAGACCAAGCTCCAATACCGGACAAGTTCCGGCCCAGTCAGTGACATATCAGCGGCACTGAGAAACGGACAACCTTGCATCAGAGCCCGAGCTCCGCCGGCGGAAACTCGGCGTTGTCCTGGCCGAGCCGTCACGAGTACTAACGGACCTCGTCAATCGTGCAAGGACATTTGGACGGCGTCCGCACTTTGGAAGGCGTCCGTACTTCAGACGGCCCGCCGCACCGTTACGTACGTACACCGTTCGGCGAATATAACAGTGCATCTCAGAGCTCCGCTCGGAAAGCGACCACCGCACCACACTTCTGACGCCGTTTTCACGTTTTCCCGTTTTATCCTCGCAGCCGAGACACCCTGGTATCAGGGTGATATCTCGCCGTCCGGGCTGATAACCAGCACGTTGGACGGTTCGGGTGTGTACACCCATTGGGCGGTGTTCGGGTCGGTAAGTCTCGGCGTTGACACGGCCAGTGTCCAGCATGTGTTATGGTAATGCTGGCTGGCGGGGAGATGTGGAGCGGAGCGGCGGAGGCAGCGGAGTGGAGGTGCAGCAACACGTCTACTATGCAGACTAATGCTGGCTGGCGGGGAGATGTGGAGCGGAGCGGCGGAGGCAGCCGAGTGGAGGTGCAGCAACACGTCTACTATGCAGACTAATGCTGGCTGGCGGGGAGATGTGGAGCGGAGCGGCGGAGGCAGCCGAGTGGAGGTGCAGCAACACGAATACTATGCAGACTAATGCTGGCTGGCGGGGAGATGTGGAGCGGAGCGGCGGAGGCAGCCGAGTGGAGGTGCAGCAACACGTCTACTATGCAGACAGTGCGTGTCCCGCCATACCCAGAGGTCGTTCTGCGGTCTCTGGGGCGTGTTCAGCACCGCCGGCTCTGCAGGATGCATGCAGCGGGGAGGTCGGAACGGGTCGACGACGACCCTGCCTCGCTCTCCGTCCGCGCCGATGGGTCTTAGCAGGAAACGTCACACGGCACGTGCTGATTGGAACCAGAACGGACTGTAACACAACACGTGTTCATTGGAACCCAGACCGTCACAAGACACGTGGCACGACGGCACGTGCCGGCTATGATCAAGACCGTAACACGGCACGTGGCACGTGTTGGTTAGGACTGGGTTCCAATGCCACACACAATGACCTCAGAGCTGATATAATTGCCAGCGGCCAATGAGATGTAGATGATCCTAAGATCGATCGAATGCGATGTTTACTGCCACCGCTTATCGGGCGCGCTCGGGTTTCACTTTCAACGAAAGCTTGTGAATAAGTAATGCCTGAGAGATGACATCAATACATTCATGAGGTTCAATGAATTTCATGAATGTATGACGGTGACAGTATGTTGGATGAGCACTGTAACCGGCGTACGGTTCGAATCTGCCCCCATATATGCGGCGTTAGCGGCTCAGATGGGTCGATTGAGGCGGCTGGGAATCAAGCGAAGTGGTTATATATAGTACCAACTACCAAGCACCATCAGTTCCACCAACTTGTGGCGATAGGTGATGGCGAAAGGTGATGGCGAAACAATCGCCCAAAATAACCACAGATTGAATCTAAAACTGGAATGAAATACAATGAATGAAACAACTGAATGAGATAAAACTGCAATGTTCAAATCAGGACTGGATGCTAAAAACAGCTTTGCAGAATATTCCAGTACACTGATGAATTGCTGATGAAGTACGTTGTTGTGACATGCTGATATAAGGTAACAAGAGGTAACAATAGCGATAATGAAGCCAAATCTGTTCAGCGCAGCTTCTGGCAGCTGACGTGGGGGCGATTTCCGCTACACAGACGGCATAACAAGCAAAACAACAAGCCATTGTTCGCTCGTCCGAATGGGCGGCAAACAAACATACACGGCGAATACAAGGCATGCCCTTTCTAAAGCGTGAGCTCCCTCCCAGGTAAGATCACGAACAATATGAAACGGACACACAATATCACAATATCAGGGTTTGGTCACGTGAGATAAAGATAAAATGTACACAAATGAAGGTATTGCAAATCATTGGTGGTGCTCAAAAAGCAAGCGACACCACATAAGATAGCCAGGCGTGAAAAGTGTACAAATATAGGCATTTTTGTACATATTAGAGGAGGAAATATTGTAAGACATCAGTAACAGTTTGGCATATTTGAATCAAGTTTAACAGTCAGTGGAACTTTGTGTATGTGCAGTATAATACTGACAATTTTCGTTTGGGACGCCAGAGCAGTCGTTTGGGACGCCAGATCAGTAGTCATTGCACCACAGGAGACAACAAGGATCGTCCAGGTTGACAACGTGCAGCCGTTCACGACGATCGTCAGCGAGCTTCCTGGACAACGGCCGGCAGACTTTGGGAGAGTCAGGGAAAGAGAGAAACATCCACCGAGCGACATGCCAGATGGCGAGCTCAGAGAGAACAGAACTCTGGACACACACACCGAAACACCGCCAACACTCTCTCTCTCTCTCGCCTCACTCACTCACTCACTCACTCACTCACTCACTCACTCACTCACTCACTCACTCACTCACTCACTCACTCACTCACTCACTCACTCACTCACTCTCTCTCTCTCTCTCTCTCTCTCTCTCTCTCTCTCTCTCTCTCTTCTCTCTCTCTCTCTCTCTCTCTCTCTCTCTCTCTCTCTCTCTCTCTCACTCTCTCACACTCAACACTCTCACACTCACTCACTCACTCACAACTCACACACTCACACTCCACACTCACACTCACACTCACACTCTCACACTCTCACACTCTCACTCTCACACTCTCACACTCTCACACACTCACACTCTCACACTCTCACACTCACACTCACACTCTCACACTCTCACAACTCTCACTCACTCTCACACTCTCACACTCTCACTCTCACACTCTCACACTCTCACACTCTCACACTCTCACTCTCACACTCTCACACTCTCACACTCCTCACACTCTCACACTCTCACACTCTCACACTCTCTCACACTCTCACAACTCTCACACTCTCACACACTCTCACACTCACACTCTCACACTCTCACACTCTCACACTCTCTCACTGCTCACACTCTCACACTCTCACAC
>JAXIVJ010003155.1:0-95000 GCA_036785665.1 Chirona hameri | reverse complement strand
AACACACATTATTGGTCGTTCAATAGCACTTATCCATGGCTTTTCCATCAAGTTTTGATGCCACATAACATGACATGCAGGAATTTCCATCGTTTATTGTCAGCACAGAAATTTCGGTTGATTTTTGTCCACCACTACCACAAACTTCATCGCTCCATTCAAGGGCAGGTAGCGTTTCTACGGATGGAAGCTAATTCGGAAAATCTGTGATGTCACTGGCGAAACGTCACGCCACAATCCCAAGTATAAATACACGGGTAATGCGGACCAGCCTCACTCTTCACAACAGCACAGGACTGAAGAACACCATTCCGAAGCGGGTAACAGGTAAGCTGCATGGACCCAACGGTCAATGCTATTAAATTAATATTAATACGCACAATATTATTTTCAAGTAAAACATTCAACTTAACTTATTAACTGTGTGCACTTGCCTTCTTCGCTCTTGAATTACTGTCAGTGAATACATTAAAGGGAGTGAGTCTAGTCAAATACTGAAAATTTGTTTTTACCTCCCAGCCGATAGATTTGATGAATTGGGATGGACAGCTTGGATACTTTGCTGAATCGAATGGTATCACCCGTTCCTCTGTAACTCAAGATCCAGTGGCTCATAGTGTTGGATTCTATTTGGCATTTTTCGCATGTTATGACATACTTGTCCCTCCGTTTGGTATGACGCTACATCCGGGACCTCCGATACACTCTCTGACAGCGGCCCCTTATCTATTGACGCCGCGCCAATACCCGAGTGTCCCGCTCAGCCACCTGAGTGGCGCGGCCAACCTTTGTCAGAGACTGTAGTGGGCGGAGCCGGCCGTGAGCCAGTTATGACGTCATGCGTCATACAAAAGAGAAACTTGCTGGTTTTTTTTCCTAGGATATTGATCAATTGCCTAAACCACAGTTATATTCGTATTTTTTCAGCTCAAGTTACCAAATATTGCCAAATTTCAAGAAATCGGCCAAGGTGGGATACTTTCTTTAACATTTAGCTATAAGTCTGAGTCTGTGTTTGAGTTTGAGCAAGAGTTGAGTTTGAGTCTGAGTCTGTGTGTTTTCCTGTACAGTATGAAGGTTTTGGCGATTCTCCTGACGCTGGCGTCGGTGGCGCTGGCCGGCCGGCTGTACTCCGGCGGCTGTGGCACCACCCCGAACTGCAGCGGGAGCCAAATCATCCGCCCGGTGCCCGTCAGCCCCGGATGCAGCGGCTCCAGCTGCGGCAGCAGCCGGCAGACGCACCACTCCAGTGGCAGCCGACAGACGACCAACGGCTGCATCGGCTCCAGCTGCGGCAGCAGCCGGCAGACGACCAACGGCTGCATCGGCTCCAGCTGCGGCGGAAACCGGCAGACGACCAGCGGCTGCATCGGCACCAGCTGCGGAGGAAGCCGGCAGACGACCAACGGTTGCATCGGCTCAAGCTGCGGAGACACAGTCACCAAGACGACCAAGACGACGCACTCGGTGGCCAGCAAGGAGGAGTCGCACAGCGTCACCAAAGGATCCTCGGTGAGTCGTGACTGCTTTTGGCCCGCCTAGATGATGAGAGAACCGACTTATCTCATAGACACCGCGGGCTGATATCTCGCTGTATTGTCTGCACATTGCACACGCCAGGTTGGATGGGTTACCAAGAGCTTTGTCGCCACGTGCAAGTTGCAAAGTCATGCTGATGTAGCTTTTGTCATAAACAACAGCATTCCGAGGTAACATGACGTAGTTTCCTCCGGCATTTTTACGGTTCCTTTCAAAGGCACTCGTATAATTTGAAATAACTGACATGTAAAAGAAGACGCCTATGACATTCAAAGTAGTGACATGTTCTACATGCCGCCTTACCGCCCAGGAATAACCGTGAAAAATATTGCTCCTTTTCAGGGCTCTTCGCACAATACCGCCAGCAGCTTCAACTCTGGAAACCGCCATATTGGAAACGCGGGCCAAGGCTTCAGGGAGTCTGGCGGCCACGTAGTCTTCCCTGACCTGAGCGCCACCTTCAGCTCTGGAGGATCTCAGGGCTCCAAGTCCTCCAGCACGTTTGAGAGCAGCCACTCGGGCAGAACCGGAGGCGGATCTTCTCACTTCCCTGGAGGTCATGTAGTGTCACCGGCTGTTACTGTCATCAAGACCACCTGTACGACCTGCGGCTCCTCGCACGGCTCGGAGTCCTTCAGCACGTTCGACAGCAGCTCTGGCGGAGGATCGGAGACCAGCTCGACGCAGCTCTCCGGAGGTCACGTGGCGGGCCCTGCCGTCCACACCGTCGGCGCGCCAATCGGTTACTGAAAGTGATTGTTAAAGTGTCGCAACATCAAGTGTACATGTTCTGAGGACATCAAGTGTACATGTTCTGAGGACATCAAGTGTGCATGTTCTGAGGACATCAAGTGTACATGTTCTGAGGACATCCAGTGTACGCGTTCTGAGGACATCAAGTGTACATGTTCTGAGGAATAGTGATGGAACAATATACAGAACACTCCGTGGAGTTGTTTATTCGCATTGATTACACACAAAAGGATTTTCCGGAGAGAAGATCGAGGCTCCTTGAATACTGATGAAACGCACATATGACACATTTCGTCCTCCTCTCACTATATATGCGCAGAACAATAAGTAGTATGAGCCTTTGATTTGTAGAAATTCTTTCTTTGCCAATAATGAGCCTTAAAAGAGAGCTTAACCATAATACACATAATAACTTAGTATACCAACTTAACAAGAACTTATGATACCGTCTTACAAGAAGAAATGCACAAGTGCTTGCTTTAAATTTAACCAAATTATGTTTTCGAAGTTACTTATGTATTTTTAAAATGAGGTATTATCAGTTTCATACAATAGGGGAGACTGGTGCAAGATGCCTACCCCAAGCTAAAAGCTGCATAATCCACACATTTCCTTTGTTATACACCGCCACCTTAACAGGTGACCAGGAGTGCCCCCACCCTCAACCCGGCGACGCACAACACCTTACATGGTGCGCCATACGCAGAACTAGCGCCGGGCGGAGGAGCTCCCGTCCGGGCCTGCTGCCATTGAGTTTTCGGTATAAAACTGCACATTTCGAAGTCTAGCAGAAAGAATGTAAGGAGTAACAAATATGTTCTCTGGATCCTGTTAGATTATGCAATCTTCTAGCATTCTACACTATTTCCAAAGACCCGACACCACCCCCGACGCAGCTTGAGAAATTTTAAGATACAATTATTAGTTGATTTCCAACGTGAAATCTCGGGAAATCACCTGCTTTAGGGTGAACGGCGGCGCAATTCCAAACATTTCTTAAGAAGTAAGGATGATATCAAAAATGGTATTTATGCCTCCTGAGAGAGGACACTTCTATTACCATATCAACTAAATTTGAGCCCTCCACCCAGGGGTGGCAAAAACGCTTGAAGTGGCGCCCACCTAACCTGGTATTGGAAAATTCGGCCCCCAGGTATAAATACCGCGGCATGAAGTGTCATTTACTGGCTCGACATCGTGACTTTTGCTCACAGTGCGGTGACACAGACCAGGATGGATCCAGAATGGGTGGTTTAGGTCAGTTTTTTTTTTTAGGGGGGGGGGGGGGGAGGGGGCAAAGCCCAAAAAGTCTCACACATTTCTTAAAACTCATCGGATTTCGCTTGCTTGTGCATCCATAACTGATTTTAAAACTTTCCTTAGTAGAAGTTGCTTATATTTTATATTATCTCAGGAAATGTGTCCAATTTGCGCCGATTTCATGTTTGTTTTTATGTCATGTTTTTAAAGATGGACACCCCATTACATGCTATCACATCTGGCAACATGAATTTTGTTTGACATCCTTCCCCCTTACTCCCTGAATTTGGCCACAATGTAATTGAGCCAGATGCACAAAAGTGCCCCAAGTCATACAACTGAACAGTAACATGCTGTGCATGATTGCATTACAGCAGCAATTGTTTGAAATTAGTTTCACTGTGCCACTTTACAAATTAGTTGGCCATGAATAACAGATGAGCAATGAGCAGTGAGCACCTTATACCTACAATGTCACCTAATTTTGAAAGCTGGAATCAGTTAGATAACTACAAAAGGACAATGATACCTGCTAAAAAGGCAACTGAAAGGGATAATGATACCTGTTAAAACAATGGAATGTTAATATTCTCTCTAATCGATAACATCTTCATATAATGCCGGCTGAAACTTAGGAACAACATTCAACAATGCAGGTGGCCATAGGATGGCCACCTGCTCTCATCCCTCTTACTGATATGAAATTCAATATTTTCATGGCAAAGCATGAAATAAAATGCATAGGTATATACTCATTGTTCAAACACAGAGCAAACACAGCACTGATGAATTCATGGGCTCAAGATTTTGAGATTCTGTTAACAACAGGGCATGCCATGCATGGGTGGAGCTTTTCTTAAAAGTTGGTGGGGCAAAATGGCATATTGGCTGGGTGTTTTGGATGGTTGAAGTTAAAATTGACTATTTTAACGCCAGGAAACCTTCAAATCGGAAAAAAGTTGGTGGGGAAAATCACAAGTTGGTGGGGCAGTGGCTCCACCATTTTAATAAGAAACTCCACCCGTGATGCCATGTGCAGTGATAGTTTGCCAAAAACACGTAGGGTAAGTAAAGGTGTAATATCCAGTCAGGTGAGACCACCTGCACACCAGTAGTATGAGTCTGGTATTTTGGCATGTAGTTAAGGTATAGAACATTCATAGTCAAATACAAATAATTGAACACAGGCGGTTTTGAACCTTTTTGCGTGCAATCATCTAAGCATGACACTTATCAGGACACTAATGTTCCGATAAAATATTTTATACATGCTCAGACTTTGGGTTGATAAATCTTTACCAATGGCAGGCACCCTCAGGAATTCTTGTGCACCCTCTGGGAAGTGGTAATTCATCCTGGCTCAAGCTAGGGGCCTGGGGTTATCTATTGTTGGTCAAGTAATTTTCAGATTACTTACAGATGATCAATATAAAAATAAATACTAACCACAGAACAAAGTGCAACAGAGTGCAGACAATACTGAAGCACAGTGTTTTAGTGTCTGTATTGTTTACATTCTGATAGCATTAAAAGTCTGAGGTTAGGTGTGTCCGGGGTTACAACAGTTGTTGACCGTACAGCACATCATACATGTTAACCCGCGCCGTGCCGGGGGTGTTTAGACACCCCCCTCAGGTTTTTCAAAGATAGCGAAAAAACGGCGGCGCGCAGCGCCGCCGTTTTTTGACACAGCTGTTTGGGCATCAATTGCGCACATTATGTTAAAAAAAAATACATCGGGTCATCTCAGGTCAGGTCACCAGACCAGGTCACGTGACCCCGCCTCTAAAACAACTTGTGGTCGTACCACAGTCACAGTTTTTAGATCATCGGTTTTATACTTACAGGATTTTATAAGGTCATATGTATCTACAATTTGTTTATCTTGGATTTTGTATATCAGCGACCTAAGGTCGGGTCAATTTCGTGACCACCCCATTATAAGTTAATGGGGAAATATTCAAATGCTTCCTATTCCAAAGATACGCAAGATATCAGTCTAATTCCTTCTGGATCATGTTATTATAGGCCATTCTTGATGACCTAGGTGCTATTTTTGTTCACTGACCCCTACAGGGTCAGCCTAGGTCATCCGAGGTCACCAACAGTTGTATGTCAATAACTCTCGACATAATAACGATAGAGAAGTGAAACCGACACCAATATGTTTGTCTCGTCGAGGTACATCTTCCCATATGCAACATGACCTACTTGGGTCACCACATGACCTTGACCTTAGGTCAAATTTTTAAGTTAACTTAACAAGGTCACCATATATATAATTCAAAGCGCCTTGACAAGATAAACACAATGGCGTAAAGAGTTTTGCGTCATCTTTATTAAGTAAAAAGTTAATGGCAAGAAACGATATAGCAAAAAAACTGCATTTTTTTTCTTTTTGACCTCTGGAGCCTCAAATATTGACCTGATATCAAATCTGAAGACACCTTAGCGATTACAAATTTCACTGGCTGGCGTTTGCTTTTTTCAGTTTCTTTCCAATTATCATCGTTTCTGAGATATATGGGAATTTCTGGAGCAATGTCCTAAAACAGGAAAATTTGACTTTTGATGACCTCTGGTGACCTCAATATTGGCTTTAAGAAGAAGAAAAAATCTTAAGTACTTTCGAATGTGCTTCACGAGAGCTTTCGAACACGCTTTTCTGCGTCTTTCTAGCCCTTTTAGTTTTCGAGTTGGAGGGGGGGGGGGTCTAAACACTCCCCCCGGCACGGCGAAGTTGGCGCCGAGCACCGGCACGGCGCGGGTTAAATGCTATTTCTCGGGATTCTCCTGGACGGAGGCTCCATGCTCACAAAGACACGTGAATTCAGTGACGTCATGACGCCGGTGCGGTATGTGCAGCTACTGATACGTGCCGAGTTGCAGCGGCCCTGGACGTAGTTTCGGTGCCTTTTTGATTGGCTTTCGAGGCCCATTGTTGGTTCGTCCCCCCCCCCCCTCCACCTCCCATCACACACCTCCCCCTCCGGCATAACCCCCTTCCACCAACCACCGAAACTCCCTGCCCCTACACGGCCTACACGTACCACACGGCCGGCCGGGACCTCGACTCGGATTAAATTATCGGCAATCTCCTGGACGAAATACTCCACCTCACTAACGCACGTGCTTAACCCGCATTCCATTCGCGGACAGACACGAAAACTTTGCTGTGTTTCGAGTGCAAAACGGACACTACTCAAATAGATATATAGGAGACAAATAGATCGGTTGAGAAGTTGTACGAGCGAAGCCGCCAGGTTGATGACGCCACTAGGAAAATATTTACAAGCATCTATCCGGAGCCAACATAATTAATGTCTACGAGCGAATCTTAGGCTTCGTCCCGATCGGACTTAAAGGAAATAGTTCACCTTCAACATTAGTTTTAAACTGAGATAGCAGTTTTGTAGCCCGTGTTGGGAAACCCCTATCTGCAAATTTTCTTGACTGAAAAGACTCCAGCCGAATATATTTGAGTTTTTGACGAAGGAATGCGGTGCTGGCGAAAGAATGTTGTACTGGTTCTATCCCGGGCAGAGGCTATACCATCAGCCAATCAGCTTGCAGATGGTGCTAGCAAGCGAATCGCCGGCCGCCGCTTGGCACATCTCCAATGCGAGTCTATCTTTACGCGACTACTTTCGAATCTGATTGGCTGAACCATTTTTTACATTCGCGTGACGTCAGGACTCTGACTCAGAGAGTATGCATATAGTTTTGATAAACAATGCAAATTTACGGCCTTCTGTCCTGAATCGGCGCGATATAAGGCCATTTTTGACAATATAAAAATAAATTGTATTAAAAAATATAATCGAATCGTGTTGGGTAAAAAATTTCCAAGGTGAACCATTTCCTCTAATGGCTACGAGCGAATCTTAGGTTTCGTCCCGATCGGACTTAATGGCTACGAGCGAATCTTAGGTTTCGTTCCGATCAGACTTTATCGCTACGAGCGAATCTTAGGTTTCGTCCCGATCGGACTTAGTGGCTACGAGCGAATCTTAGGTTTCGTCCCGATCGGACTTGCTGGCTACGAGCTGTAGGTTAGGTTAGGTTAGGTTTTTTTAAATACTGTGAAAGGTCAGGTTCGATTATGTTAATATTGTTTCAGTGACGTCATTACTCTGCGGTACCGTGCGTACCAATGCATTAACCTGTTAGCTTAACCCAAGGCCCTATAACAACAGGTTGGACGAGCTTTTATACCAAAATTATACCAAGTTTTCCATGACATTTAATCGTTTTATTCATGCAACAATTAATCGCACTTATATTATAAGTTTAGAAATATAAACACATTTTGATGATACATAATTCTTAGTTTTGTATTTATAAGAAACATTAAGAACTTTTCGTATGAAATCTGAAATAATGGACTGAACTCCAAAATAGCAACTAACTTTGCCAGATCATACAATTCTTGCGCGCTAAAGACAGATGTAACGACGGCCTTGACGCAAATGAAAATGACCCGCGCTTGCCCGGTGTCTGGTACCGTGCTGGAAACTTTATTTGTTTTTGCTTGTCAGTGTAATACGATTTTGACGAAGTTAAGTGAGTAATCATGGTTTTATAATTAATGGAATTTACAGCTCCCATCATTGAATTGGAATACGGCGTAATAGCCGAAATATTTATTTTGTGGAAGATCGTGCAAAGGGAGAATTGTTCATTGTTGCCGTTTGCTGGCAAAATCAGTGCACTATTTTAGTAACATATTGCATACATATAATGCTTATAATAATAATATTAATATTTGTACATAGTGTTAAGTGTACAATAATACTCATGGGCGTCGCCACTGTGACTGGGGAAACTGAGGACATTGTCCCTAGTAATTTTTTTTGAGACTCCTTATCTGATCTCATGTTTAAGTACACAAACAAGAACTTGGATTTCTCCCTACTAATTTGGAGACAGTGGCGACACTATTCGCTGAAAAAGCGGTGGTGATAATACTCCGGGCTGCAAAGTATGCCATTTTCAACAAGATGTTGTCTGCTGTCCCATCCTGGCTGGTGAAATATATGTATGAGCGGCCCCACATAGCCATGGTTTTCAGAGGCTTATGTCTCCACAACTGCTTGATTGATGTGGCTACAAATTTGCAGACAAAAATGTTCATGTCATACAAATATTGTATGCAAATTCTGAAATTTTGGGTTGTTATGTTTAGGAGCAACGCACCAACCGGCAACCCTGTCTTCCTTATGGTGGCAGTGTCCTAGCATTGGGAAGTTTGGGTGGAAAATGACACTCTATGGATACTATTTCTCCACTCTTCTTACCAAGTTTTACTGCAAATTTTCCATTCCTTATTTTTCAATGTATTGGATAATTGGATCCCTGATACTGATTTATGGATGCAATCACAGGGACAGCATGTGGAGGGATAGGTAAGAAAGTGCATAAGTAATCAATAATTCTGGTGAGCAGGCAATTGGGTATTGATAAAGTGGGTAATATGTTTATTGGTTCAATTTTCCTCTCTTCATGCATATTTTTGGCCAGAATTTTCCACTCAGCACCCCAGCTCCAAAGCAATTCTAGGACCCTGTATGGTGGTGATTGATTGTGCAACTTGCAGCAGCCACAACCTTCCAAGCTTGCACTCTCTCTCGGCCAGCCCTGGCTGACCAGCCTGGTCATGTGACCACCTGCTGCTTGTGCAGGGTCCCTGTTTAACTAAAAACAAAGCTTTAAGTGTCTTTCCCATAAAAAAAACAGTCTGCTCGGTTTCCAACCCAATAAGGGTGTTTTACTGGTTTTGATGGGTTGGTATGGATCTCTAGCTGGTCTTGTGCGGACTGGTGCTGATTCCTGGTCCGCATGGTGCAGATTTTCGCTATTGGCTGGTGCGCTGTGTCAGCTCCTTGCCAAACGTTGCATTCTGGATAATACTTATACCAACATTTGCAATTGAACATTAAAATCAAAAGTTTCAGAATGTATGTCATTTCCACATCCATGTTTTTGTTTCTTCTGGAAGATGATTATTTTAAATTTTGGTATTGTAAATTGCAGTTAAGTTGGGCATTCAAAGGCCTAGAAAATGCATGGTTTTGATGATTCACACTCCATTATGCTTCAACGTGCATATATTGATTTGATATTGGACCCGACTGGTGATTGTCCAGATATTTGATATTTGTAATGATCATCAGGGTTACAAATATTACATTTTGTTAGTTCATCTGTCATCTTTCTTCAGTGTGCTCATCATGTATTTATTTTCTCAGACTTTGCAGTCTTGAGATTGAGCATGGGCTGGGTGTGAACCCTCTGACGCAGACATTGTCGTCGGAAGCACGGCTATCAGTGCCAGAAGACGTCGGTGCCGTGGACCATGCCCTCCTTGCCGACTTCCTCGAGGAGCATCCCACCGAGGACCAGCAGGTCGATTCCGACCTCCAAGAAGCCAATCACTTCTGGAAGAAGCCAGTCAAAGCCGTCTGACCACGTCCCTCTCTGCTGCCTCGCCGGTGGACCCGCAGAACGGTGTGTTGGCTGAGCAGTATGACATGGCTCGCGCGGCTGGCTACGTGTCAGCAAAGTGCCGCAAACTCGACCCCAGTCTGGGAGTTCCCTCGGCGTTCTCCACCGAGACAGCGTCAGCCGAGACAATGTGGACCCGGCTGCGGAGCCAGGGTGGACTCAGTGTCCCCTCCACCAAGTAGCTGGGGAAATTCAAGGAATGGTGGCAGCCTTCTGCACACGACAACACCTGGAGCCGGACCGCCTCTCTCGCAGCCCGAGACTTGTCGAGTCGCTGGTAGAGACTGAGCGAGGAGCCAGACTCTCCGGACGTTCGGATAGTGCGCAGGTTTGTCCGGCTGCGCACGTTCATTCGGCTCAGCTTCGTGAACAGAATGCGCCGAGAAGAGGCGCTGGAAACGCGTGAGAAGAAGAAGAGGAGACAGTACCTTCAGTAACCGAGCTCCGCCGACGCTGCCAACTTGTGCCGCTGCCCTCATCGCGTACTGCGCCTGGATCGGAAGGCGGCTGTTCATCAACAACTGAACGGCGGCACGCAGGATGCCTGCGGCGGCGGCGAGGGCGACGGCCTTACCACCACCGAGGCGCTGCTGCGTCTGCAGGCTGACATCAACTCGGAGCCGGCCGGGCGGCGGTGGCGGCAGTATTGGCGCGGCTGTCTGACGGCCGCAGCCTTCCAGCGGCGCATCTGGTTCTCGTGGCCGGTGGTGCTGCTCTTCGCTCTGGTGGCCGCCGCGCTGCTGGTGAGCGCCGCGCTCGCCCCGGACGGCGGCGCCGGGAAGGCGGTGGCAGCGGTGCTGGTGCTGGCGCTGGTCGCGGCCAACGCTGCGCTCTCCGTCTGGCAGCGGGCGCTGGCCGACGCCGTCGGCGAGCGAGCGGGCGCTGGCCGACGGCGAGCTGGCCGCTAAGGCGAGGCCCGGCTGGCCGAATGGGTGGGACACGCGGCGGCGACAGTAGCCGACTCCGGCGGCTGGGCAGAGGCTGAGTACCGGCACCTGCACGCGCCGCCCTCGGCCTGCAGTGGACGTACCGCGACGGCAGGCTGGTCAACCTGCTGTCCCCGCTGCTGCCTCGCGGAGACTGAACTCGCCGTTCTGAGGCGGCGGGCGATGTTCGGTAGCACGGCGAGCGGTGGACAGTGGTGGCGGCGGGTAGCGGTGGATGGTGTCAAAGCGGTGGTGCTGGTGGGACTGATACTGGGATGTGTGTTCGGTACGGTTTTCGGCAGGGTGCTATGGGAAGCTCATTGATGCGGTGTTGAGGGAAGCTGCGAGCTGTTGGTGGTCCTCCATGTATGCCGTGTACTGTCACTGAATGAAACGGTGGATACCGGCGTTGGCAGGCCGGCGAGAAGAAATACTCAGGTGTATGCTGTTGTAGCGAAGGCTCGACCGGCGACCCTAGCTGGGCCCATTGCATGTTGGAATTAGATGCCTCCAGGTTTTATGCTAGACTAGCGAAGCCGTCCTCCAACATGTAAACATACAGGCATAGTGTCATTTGCTGCTCGTAGAAGCATTTCACTTCCGTAATACATATATTGTACGCAGTTTTTTCTTCTTCTTGTGGCCAGACTAAAAGCTTGATTTTAGTCGCTTTAGCTTGTAATTGCTTACGATGTGTATCTTATGTGTTCTATCTCGTTTCTCAGGCCGCGTAGATAACGCGCTTCTTCGTTATTTTGAAGTGTATTCTGTTGGCGCGACGTGTAGTCAGTATCTTTGCCAGTTTCTGATTTTTGCTGCCTGTTGTCTCTGGGTAGTGAGTATGTGCCATGATTTCGAAGGAATGTGTTGCAGGATGTGCTCAAGTAATGCAATGGAATGTGATACGTGTGTGGGGAAGTTCGGCACTATTTGCGTGCTACATGTGCTCGAATATATGTAGTAAACAGTCACAATGTCTGATGCTGGTCATGAATTTTCGAGATTGCGGAAAGGTTGTAACCAGTGCAGTGGCGGCACGTGGTCCTCAAGTACCTGCGGCCCAACTTCCAAGTCCGAGAGTCGCAACGGGAAGGATGCGTCCGTATGCCCGTATGCAATACTGACATTTTCAAATATCTGACAAATACTGTGGCTTTGGGACGACCACAAACATTTTTTGAGATAATGTCACTTGACGTGACCTGGTAACCTGACCTGCGATGACGTGAGGTAATTGTGTTGTGTTGTAAATTGTGTAAAATGTAACACGATGTGGGTAATTGCTGCCAGAATAGCTGTGCCAAATTTTGCGGTGCTACGCGTCGCAGTTTTCCTGCTATTCCCGAAAGACTTAAGGATAGGGTCGAAATTACCCCCTCCCAACCAGGGCGAGGGTTAATCTATTCGTCGAATTCAATTTTTTTTTTCTTAACCTAAAAAAACTCTACCTCACATAATTATCTTATCTAGATCAACTCTGTAATTCATTCATCCGTCGAGTTTAATCTAAACCGTACTCCAAACCGTACATTCCAAAGTGGCTCATAACATTTGGGGTGATAATCGTACTACATGGTACCAAAAGTCGCCTTTAGTGGCTGGCTTACATGATGCTGGTAAACGTCTTGCCATTGGAGTAGATGACCCGTTATGCATATATTGACCCCGGATCTGGATAGAAGAAGCAGTAGCGAACATGGCAACATGCATTTTTCAAATAAATAGTATTTAGAAGTGTTCGAAACTCAATATGGAAAACTCCTCGACCTCCATAGCCTTAACATGTAAATGCCCTCGGGCGTCCTCGTGGTGACGTCACGGGGGGATTGCCAAGCCTAGTCGGAACTAAACTTCGCCACGGCCTGGCTTAACCTTGATGTACGGGCGTGGGACGACACGTTGAAACATCGTGTTGCTGCCGCCCGATAAAAGACGTCTCCAAAAAGTATCTATTTGGCATCGGAAAGTAAATTTCGGCGTACATAAGATGTGATATGGGCTGTAACATTCATTTTAAGTGTATACATTGATGAAATGTTCAGTTTTTCCAACATCTTGAGCGCTAGGTTAAAATCTCCACCACAATGACCCTATTTCCTCATTACCTAATATAAATGAATAATGAATAGTTCTTTGAATGACATGACAAGTTCTATACTTAAATGTGCATTTTTGTCCTAATTATTTGTAAAAGCTTTCATTTAACAGTGGACAGTTTTACTCAAACAAAATAATTTTGAGCAAGTACCTACCAACACAGGATTATCCATCTGCCTATACTCTGACTCCAAATATATACCAGTCGTGGTAACATATTTGGTTACATTGTAAAGCATTGTAAACCAAATATCCATGTTTCAAAACCAAAGCAAATTCAAACAATGGAATCGGATAGTCAAACAAGTTCAACTTCAAGCTAATCAAGGCCATACATATAAGGTAGAACTGTCCCTGCTGCGCAGTATCTGCCATGACGTCACCGATGGCATACTTATATCCAACATAGCAAGCTAAATATATGAAATACTACTTCACAAGTGACATACATGTAAAGTACATCATCAATAATGTATGTTAGACAGGGGAATTTATTGAACAGCTTATAGGCATTGGGATGACAACGGCCTGCAGCTAATCATACAGTCTGATGGAAACGCCATCCTTGCTTGTGGTGGCGTTACCATCATAATTTTGAGATATCACTTGGTAAACCTCAAACGACCAAAACAATCTCTCATATTTCGCAATGGGCCGGATCATTTCGTGAGGTATTTCCCAAGGCAGACGGGGGCCGCTCTTAAAATTCTGGCCGGCGGTTCACGGCCCCTATGTTAACTCTCGCCCTTCGGGAGCTTTTTCACCTTCGCCCTACGGGGGAGGGGGCCTGACAGCCCGCCCTTGTTAACTTCCAAACCGATCAACTTAGAGCAATGCGGTAAAACCAGCATGTTGCCTGTCATGAGAGGAATCTAACAGTATGCGATTTTTAGGTTTCAGGTCAACGGGTGACCTTCCAGGTCAAGTGAATGACCTCTGATTTACCACGTCCAGAACAGCGATTTTGCTCTTCAGAAAACTTAAAAATGATAGATTAATAAATGTAAATAAAAAGTCATGTTCCTTGACCAGTTATGGCTCAGAAATACAGAAAAGGTAATTATTTGTTCGTATCTTTTCAAAAAAAGTCAAAAAAGTTATTAAAAAATGACGTCATCAATTTCTTACACTTAGGGAGCCATCACTCAGTCAAAAATGAAAATATTGCTTTGAAATTTGGTATGGGTATTGTCCATACTCAGTTCTCTCACAAATATTCCGGTTTTTCTAACATCTTTGAAAATTTTGATTTTTGGGGATTTAAAAAAAAAAAATCTATAATTTTAGGGGTCAAAAACCCACAATTGTGAAAATCCGAGATTTCCATGTTAAAGAAAATGCTATTTTGTATCTTTGATGAAATGCGTTTGCAATGTCCTTTAAAACTCTGTTTTCTACCATTTTTCAAATATTTATCGTTTTTCCACCAACATGACGTCATCAAAATATCACTATCTCCAAAACTACTTAACCAATTTCTTTTATCTTTTTCCAGCATACGTATAATGGTTGTAAATTCAGCTACCGAAAATTTCAGCAGGATGCGCCGCATGTGTGTGTGTGTGGGAGAGGGGAGGGGGGGGGGGGGGTCTGTGAAACTTTTATCTATAGTCTTGAGAGAAAACCCAACCTCATATGGAAAATTTCTTTGCAGATTTTGGCCCTTCTCGTCTTGGCCAGCCTTTTGCCATCAACATTTTTCTCACGAAGCATAATACAAAATTTTAGCAAAAACATGACCGAAAAGTGAGGGGCCATAGCCCACCGGTCCCACTGTTCCTACGCCTATGTTGGATTCGCTCGAAATAAAGTGGGGAATAGACCAAGGAAGGTTGAGAACCACTGATTTACTGCTTTCTTTCTCGGTTCCCGGTAAAAAGAAACAACAGTCTTGAGCTTCTACAAAAAAAAGATGCCGGCGCTGAAGGCCGCTGCAACTCGAATACATTCCTTTCCAATGTTGTTTTTCAAGCGATGCTGACCACTGAAACAAACATTATTGGTCGTTCAATAGTACTTACCCATGGCCTTTCCATCAAGTTTTGATGCCACATAACATGACATGCAGGAATTTCCATCGTTTATTGTCAGCACAGAAATTTCGGTTGATTTTTTCCACCACTACCACAAGCTTCCACCGCTCCATTCAAGGTAGGTAGCGATTCTACGGATGGAAGCTAATTTGGGAAATCTGTGATGTCACTGATGAAACGTCACGCCACGATCCCAAGTATAAATACACGGGTAATGCGGACCAGCCCCACTCTTCACAACAGCACAGGACTGAAGAACACCATTCCGAAGCGGTAACAGGTAAGCTGCATGGACCCAACGGTCAATGCTATTACATTAATATTAATACCACAATATTATGTTCAAGTAAAATATTCAACTTAACTTATTAACTATGTGCACTTGCCTTCTTCGCTCTTGAATTACTGTCAGTGAATACATTAAAGGGAGTGAGTATAGTCAAATACTGAAAATTTGTTTTACCTCCCAGCCGATAGATTTGCTGAATTGGATGGACAGCTTGGACAGTTTGCTGAATCGAATGGTATCACCCGTTCCTCTGTAACTTAAGATCCAGTGGCTCATAGTGTTGGATTCTGTCTGGCATTTTTCGCATGTTATGACATACTTTTCCGTCCGTTTGGTATGGCGATACATCCAAGACCTCCGATACACTCTCTGGCAGCGGCCTCTTATTTATTGACGCCGCGCCAATACCCGAGTGTCCCGCTCAGCCACCTGAGTGGCGCGGCAAACCCTTGTCAGAGACTGTAGTGGGCGGAGCCGGCCGTGAGCAACTTATGACGTCATGCGTCATACAAAAGAGAAACTTGCTGTTTTCTCCTAGGATATTGATCAATTGCCTAAACCAAAGTTATATTCGTATTTTTTTCAGCTCAAGATACCAAATACTGCCAAATTTCAAGAAATCGGCCAAGGTGGGATATTCTCTTTAACAATTAGCTATAAGTCTGAGTCTGAGTTTGAGTTAGAGTTTGAGTTTGAGTCTGAGTCTGTGTGTTTTCCTGAGCAGTATGAAGGTTCTGGTGATTCTTCTGACGCTGGCGTCGGTGGCGCTGGCCGGCCGGCTGTACTCCGGCGGCTGCGGCACCACCCCGAACTGCGACGGGGGCCAAATCATCCGCCCGGTGCCCGTCAGCCCCGGGTGCAGCGGCTCCAGCTGCGGCAGCAGCCGGCAGACGACCAACGGCTGCATCGGCTCCAGCTGCGGCGGAAGCCGGCAGACGACCAACGGCTGCATCGGTTCCAGCTGCGGCAGCAGCCGGCAGACGCACCACTCCAGCGGAAGCCGGCAGACGACCAACGGCTGCATCGGCTCAAGCTGCGGAGACACAGTCACCAAGACGACCAAGACGACGCATTCGGTGGCCAGCAAAGAGGAGTCGCACAGCGTCACCAAAGGATCTTCGGTGAGTCGTGCCTGCTTTTGGCCGCCTAGATGCAGAGAGAACCGACTTATCTCATAAACACCGCGGGCTGAAATCTCGCTGTATTGTCTGCTCATTGCATACCCTAGGTTGGATGGGATTCTAAGAGCTTTGTCGCCACTTGCAAGTTGCAAAGTCATGCCGATGTAGCTTTGTCATAAACAACAGCATTCCGAGGTAACATGACGTAGTTTCCTCCGTCATTTTACGGTTCCCTTCAAAGGCACTCGTATAATTTGAAACAACTGACGTGTAAAAGAAGACGCCTATAACATTCAAAGTAGTGACATGTTACACATAACACCTTACCGCCCAGGAATAACCGTGGAAAACACTGCTCTTTTCAGGGCTCTTCGCACAACACCGCCAGCAGCTTCAACTCTGGAAACCGCCATATTGGAAACGTGGGCCAAGGCTTCAGGGAGTCTGGCGGCCACGTAGTCGTCCCTGACCTGAGCGCCACCTTCAGCTCTGGAGGATCGAAGGGCTCCAAGTCCTCCAGCACGTTTGAGAGCAGCCACTCGGGCAGGACCGGAGGCGGCTCTTCTCACTTCTCGGGGGGTCATGTAGTGTCCCCGGCTGTTACTGTCACCAAGACCACCTGTGCGACCTGCGGCTCCTCGCACGGCTCGGAGTCCTTCAGCACGTTTGACAGGAGCTCTGGCGGAGGATCGGAGAGCAGCTCGACCCAGCTCTCCGGAGGTCACGTGGCGGGCCCTGCCGTCCACACCGTCGGCGCGCCAATCGGCTACTGAAAGTGATTGTTAAAGTGTCGCAACATCAAGGGTACATGTTCTGAGGACATCAAGTGTACATGTTCTGAGGACATCAAGTGTACATGTTCTGAGGACATCAAGTGTACAGGTTCTGAGGACATCAAGTGTACATGTTCTGAGGAATGGTGATGGAACATACACATACAATATATACAATATACAGAACACGCAGTGGAGATGTTTCTGCGCATTTATTACACACAAAAAGGATCTTCCGGAGAGAAGATCGAGGCTCCTTGAATACTGATGAAAAGCACATATGACACATTTCGTCCTCCTCTCACTATATATGCGCAGAACAATAAATAGTATGGGCCTTTGATCTGTAGAAATTCTTTCTTTGTCAATAATGAGCCTCAAAATAGAGCTAAACCATAATACACATAATAACGTAGTATACCGACTTAACAAGAACTTATTCTACCGTCTTAAAAGAAGAAATGCACAACTGCTTGCTTTAAATTTAAACAAATTATGTTTGCAAAGTTATTTATTTATTTTTTAAATTATATTTATCAGTTTCATACAACAGGGGAGACTGGTGCAAGATGCCTACCCCAAGCTCAAAGCTGCATAACCCACAAATTTACTTTGTTACACACCACCACCTTAACAGGTGACCAGGAGTGCCCCCACCCTCAACCCGGCGACGCACAACACCTTACATGGTGCGCCATACGCAGAACTAGCGCCGGGCAGCGGAGCGCCCGTCCGGGCCTGCTGCCATTGGGATTTCGGTATAAAACTGCACATTTCGAAGTCTAGCAGAAAAACTGTAAGGAGTAACAAATATGTTCTCTGGGTCCAGTTAGATTATGCAATATTCTAGCATTCTACACTATTTCCAAAGACCTGACTCCACCCCCGACGCAGCTTGAGACATTTTAAGATAAAATTATTATTTTATTTCCAACGTGAAATCTCGGGAAATCTCCTGATTTAGAGTGAACGGTGGCGCAATTCCAAACATATCTTAAAAAGTAAGGATGATATCAAAAATGTGATTGATGCCTCCTGAGAGAAGACACTTCTATTACCATACCAACTAAATTTGAGCCCTCCACCTTCGATATCGTGGTCGCCTTGCCAGGCTGATTGCATGCAATGCTTCGCTCAAGGTTACTATAACGCTTCGCTTACAACTGAACATATATGTTAACTGGTTCTTATATTAGCGTACAAAATGATTGTGTCAATTAAGGACGAATAACACTCTCGAACGCGATGAGTATGGAACATCTCATCAAATTTATCACCTTTTACCTAAATTGAAAACCTATTTGCAATGCAATACACAACATAGTTATTCATACACATCATAGGCAGTTAATATTTCAGCGTCTTCTAAAAGAGTCCCTTTTGGACGAAGCTGCTTCGTGCCCAAGATACTACCACGACACTAGTCCTGTGTTCAAATGACTTAGCGTAGCGAGGTAATTATTTCACCACAGCCCGTTTTTCGATCTACCCTACAAATCTGCTACCACAGTTGAAAACCCCATGTTAACCCTATTCCCAGCGGGCGGCCAGAATTACGTTAACCTGCGGGGGTCAGATTCTCCCCCCCCCCCCCGAGATCTCGAGAACTGCTGGGTCGATTACGATGGAGAAAAAACCATGTGATTCGTCATCACAAGATCTCTATTTTTGGACCCCGATACTCTTTTTTATTGGCGGGCCAGAGGGCAAAAAATACGGAAATTTTGGGTGTTTTTTGAAAGGTCATTGCGGCCATGTGGTTTGACCGATTTGCATGCCCCAAATGTTTTTGTAGCTCAAATGTAATGGTCTTCAATATATGAAAAGATAAAAAACAAAATGAAAAATCATAGGCTTATTCAGGGGATGTAAAATGGGGGGGATTTTGATTAAAAAAATGTATGCTGTTCGTGATTGTTTAGGACGACATAAACGTCATCACTTCACTTTTTTGTACTTGAGTGCGCCTCTGCCCCAACATATCTACAATCCCAGTATCTATGATGTGTATTGCATTGCAATAGTTTCTGACGCATTTATTGCACTGCAAACCACGAAGGAAGTATGCGCCGCAAAACCGCATTCGTAACACCCTCCCAAAAACAGGAGTCTGGCACCGCCTCTGCTGGACCAATTTTGTTTTAAAAAAATTACAAAACACCCGCATTTCAAAGGTGGGAAAAGTCACAAAGTTTCAGGACGCCACGCCTAACGGTTTAGAAGTGGCAATTGAAAAACCACCGGGGGTGGGGGGGGGGGGGGCAGAATCTGCCCCCGCAGGGAATAGGGTTAACGTTGTATGGAAGTCGGTACAAAGCTGCTTCGGTTCTATTAGGTATCACGACGGAAAAATGACGATAAGGGTGATCGCCTATGCCACTGGAATGCTATTTGGATGCTCGTACCATTTAATATTATTTTCTTGGTGGAAAGAAAACATACAAACCTTATTATCTGCGGAATAAAAGTTGGTGAACAGAAATGGCAAAAGAGTGAGACGGTGACCTTTGACTTAGGTCACGAGGTCATTTTTTTACAAGTTGACCTAGGTCAATTTTCTTGTATATATGCGTTGTTCGGATCATCGTGATTGCAAAAATATATAACTTGATAAAGTTGTTTGCATTTTTATTGAAGCTATGACACTCAAAAGATACCAATGTCACGACTAGTCCTAAAACACCTCGGGCTATATCTTGTAATCCGTAGATCACACAGACCTGAAATTGCGCCTGGCGAAATCCACGCACCAGATAACCCCCGGTTTCGTCGAAATCTGAGACATGAGGGTGGAAGTGGTGCTGCGCTGGGTGGGAGAGCGCACCAGCTACAGGCCCAATTTTTGATATACACACTGTCATGGTGACGAGCAACATCACGCAGCCATCCGGCGTGGTCGAAAACGGTTCGAAGGATGTAGACCCCGCCCAAATTGATCCCATAGGTTCGGAGCATGACGTCGTTGGTAAATATTTTTGGCGGTTTTGGTCCAATTTGGTCCACTTGGATTGGACCAAAGTGGATCAATCTCAAAACGGCACCGTGTTGGACCACGCCGGATCGAGTGGTGAAGATTCCGCCCAAATCGGTTTGATAGATTCGGAGCATGAAGTCTGCAACTATTGTTGGTGGTATTGGCCTAATTTCGTCCAGCTAGATTAGACCGAAGTGGATAAACCTTAAAATGGCACCGTTTTAGACCACGCCGGTTCCAATGGTGAATACCCCGCCCAAATCGGTCCCATAGTTTCGGAGCATGACGTTGTCAGCCAATATTTTTCTGATTTTGATCCAACTTGTTCCACTTAGATGGGACCAAAGTGGATAAAATTCAAAACGGTTCCGTTTTGGACCACGCCGGATCGAATGGTGAAAACCCCGCCCAAATCGGTTCCATAGGTTCGGAGCAGTACGTCGTCGGCAACGATTTTTGTCGGTTTGGGTCCAACTTGGACAACGTAGATTCGACTAACGTGGATAAAACTAAAAACGGCACCATTTTCGACCACGCCGGATCGGATGGTGAAGACCACGCCCAAATCGGTCCCATAGTTCGCAGATATCCACCTGTTACCCCTCTCCTTGGTGGTAATTCGAAAACACGAACGTATATGGACGGAAAATATGGAAATTAGAGGAAAAACGCACCGTTTTGTATTTGTTGCGTTGTTAGGCAATATATTGACAAGTATTTTGCGAAGTCTTTTTTATCAGGGGTGTACCCGGGGTCACACGAAGTCAACTCAAAACAGGTCACAGGTTCAAGGTCATTCAAGGTCGCGCAACAAAGTCCAGAAATGGAATCTCTGGTTTCATTGCAAATTCAGCCATATTATTCTTTTTGACATTTGATTAAGTGAAATGCGTTATTTTGGCAACCAAAAATACCTCTGCAGTGTGGCCTTGCAAACATGTCCGAGGCTATAACTCGGAAGCCGTTGGTCAGATCGCGCTAATATTGCTACAGCCGAATGCAGGACTCAAGATAACCATATAGACCAATTTTGAAGAAAAAGTGAGAGATGAGGGTAAAAATTTTGGGAACAAATTGTCGTAATGTTGAATGCCCCAAGTGTAGAATAAGATAAACATTATTGTGCAACCTTATTAACTAATAGTTTGCAACTTACAAAAAATTACTTCTTCAATCCATGAACAGCTACTAACACTTGTTCATCCTTCCACGGGATCTAAAGGGCCTCCTGAAATATTATCGAGATGCAAAATTGACTTTAACAAAAGTATTGGTCTTCTTTGGAGGGGACATGTTGGACTCTAGGGACGTAGGAACGTGATGAATAGTGTGTGTGGGAGAGGGGGGAGAGAGGGGGCCTGTAGCTGGTCTGTGAAACTTTGATCTAGTCTTGAGAGAAAACCCAACCCCCTATAGATTTGTTTTGCAGATTTTGGCCCTTCTCGTCCTGGCGAACGCCGAACCTTTTGCTATCAACATTTTTCTCACGAAGCATAATCGATAAAAAAAAACGAAAAGTGAGGGGGCCATAGCCCCCCCCCCATTCCTACGCCTATGTTGGATTCTCTCGAAATAAAGTAGGAATAGGCCAAGGAAAGTTGAGAACCACTGCTTTACTGTTCTCTTTATCGGTTCCCGGTAAAAAGAAACAACAAAGTATTGAGCTTCTACAAAAAAGTTGCCGGCGGTGAAGGCCGCTGCAGCTCGAACCCATTCCTTTTGAACATTGGTTTTCAAACGATACTGACCACTGAAACCATAGGCGTACACAAGGAAGGGGAGGACGGGGCAACTCCCCCCCCCCCTGAAGGTCTGTACGTGCCCCCTTTGGTCGAAATTTGTTTTCTTCTGATTTTGTTTAGAGAAAAATGGTGAAAATATGGCCTTTGAAAAATATAGTGGGCCAAATTCGGTGAGTTTTTTTTTTGGTAGGGGTTCTTTATGCCCCGCTGAGCAAAAATGGCACCCTCCTGGAGTGAATCCTGGGTACGCTACTGACTGAAACACATATTATTGGTCGTTCAATAGTACTTACCCATGGCCTTTCCATCAAGTTTTGATGCCACATAACATGACATGCAGGAATTTCCATCGTTTATTGTCAGCACAGAAATTTCGGTCTATTTTTTTCCACCACTACCACAAACTTCCATCGCGCCATTCAAGGCAGGTAGCGATTCTACGGATGGAAGCTAATTCGGGAAATCTGTGATGTCACTGATGAAACGTCACGCCACGATCCCAAGTATAAATACACGGGTAATGCGGACCAGCCCCACTCTTCACAACAGCACAGGACTGAAGAACACCATTCCGAAGCGGTAACAGGTAAGCTGCATGGACCCAACGGTCAATGCTATTACATTAATATTAATAACACAATATTATTTTCAAGTAAAATATTCAACTTAACTTATTAACTATGTGCACTTGCCTTCTTCGCTCTTGAATTACTGTCAGTGAATACATTAAAGGGAGTGAGTATAGTCAAATACTGAAAATTTGTTTTACCTCCCAGCCGATAGATTTGCTGAATTGGATGGACAGCTTGGACACTTTGCTGAATCGAATGGTATCACCCGTTCCTCTGTAACTTAAGATCCAGTGGCTCATAGTGTTGGATTCTGTCTGGCATTTTTCGCATGTTATGACATACTTTTCCGTCCGTTTGGTATGGCGATACATCCAAGACCTCCGATACACTCTCTGGCAGCGGCCTCTTATTTATTGACGCCGCGCCAATACCCGAGTGTCACGCTCAGCCACCTGAGTGGCGCGGCAAACCCTTGTCAGAGACTGTAGTGGGCGGAGCCGGCCGTGAGCAACTTATGACGTCATGCGTCATACAAAAGAGAAACTTGCTGTTTTCTCCTAGGATATTGATCAATTGCCTAAACCAAAGTTATATTCGTATTTTTTCAGCTCAAGATACCAAATACTGCCAAATTTCAAGAAATCGGCCAAGGTGGGATATTCTCTTTAACAATTAGCTATAAGTCTGAGTCTGAGTTTGAGTTAGAGTTTGAGTTTGAGTCTGAGTCTGTGTGTTTTCCTGAGCAGTATGAAGGTTCTGGTGATTCTTCTGACGCTGGCGTCGGTGGCGCTGGCCGGCCGGCTGTACTCCGGCGGCTGCGGCACCACCCCGAACTGCGACGGGGGCCAAATCATCCGCCCGGTGCCCGTCAGCCCCGGGTGCAGCGGCTCCAGCTGCGGCAGCAGCCGGCAGACGCACCATTCCAGTGGCAGCCGGCAGACGACCAACGGCTGCATCGGCTCCAGCTGCGGCAGCAGCCGGCAGACGACCAACGGCTGCATCGGCTCCAGCTGCGGCGGAAGCCGGCAGACGACCAACGGCTGCATCGGTTCCAGCTGCGGCAGCAGCCGGCAGACGCACCACTCCAGCGGAAGCCGGCAGACGACCAACGGCTGCATCGGCTCAAGCTGCGGAGACACAGTCACCAAGACGACCAAGACGACGCATTCGGTGGCCAGCAAAGAGGAGTCGCACAGCGTCACCAAAGGATCTTCGGTGAGTCGTGCCTGCTTTTGGCCGCCTAGATGCAGAGAGAACCGACTTATCTCATAAACACCGCGGGATGAAATCTCGCTGTATTGTCTGCTCATTGCATACCCTAGGTTGGATGGGATTCTAAGAGCTTTGTCGCCACTTGCAAGTTGCAAAGTCATGCCGATGTAGCTTTGTCATAAACAACAGCATTCCGAGGTAACATGACGTAGTTTCCTCCGTCATTTTACGGTTCCCTTCAAAGGCACTCGTATAATTTGAAACAACTGACATGTAAAAGAAGACGCCTATAACATTCAAAGTAGTGACATGTTACACATAACACCTTACCGCCCAGGAATAACCGTGGAAAACACTGCTCTTTTCAGGGCTCTTCGCACAACACCGCCAGCAGCTTCAACTCTGGAAACCGCCATATTGGAAACGTGGGCCAAGGCTTCAGGGAGTCTGGCGGCCACGTAGTCGTCCCTGACCTGAGCGCCACCTTCAGCTCTGGAGGATCGAAGGGCTCCAAGTCCTCCAGCACGTTTGAGAGCAGCCACTCGGGCAGGACCGGAGGCGGCTCTTCTCACTTCTCGGGGGGTCATGTAGTGTCCCCGGCTGTAACTGTCACCAAGACCACCTGTGCGACCTGCGGCTCCACGCACGGCTCGGAGTCCTTCAGCACGTTCGACAGGAGCTCTGGCGGAGGATCGGAGAGCAGCTCGACCCAGCTCTCCGGAGGTCACGTGGCGGGCCCTGCCGTCCACACCGTCGGCGCGCCAATCGGCTACTGAAAGTGATTGTTAAAGTGTCGCAACATCAAGTGTACATGTTCTGAGGACATCAAGTGTACATGTTCTGAGGACATCAAGTGTACATGTTCTGAGGACATCAAGTGTACAGGTTCTGAGGACATCAAGTGTACATGTTCTGAGGAATGGTGATGGAACATACACATACAATATATACAATATACAGAACACGCAGTGGAGATGTTTCTACGCATTTATTACACACAAAAAGGATCTTCCGGAGAGAAGATCGAGGCTCCTTGAATACTGATGAAAAGCACATATGACACATTTCGTCCTCCTCTCACTATATATGCGCAGAACAATAAATAGTATGGGTCTTTGATCTGTAGAAATTCTTTCTTTGTCAATAATGAGCCTCAAAATAGAGCTCAACCATAATACACATAATAACGTAGTATACCGACTTAACAAGAACTTATTCTACCGTCTTAAAAGAAGAAATGCACAACTGCTTGCTTTAAATTTAAACAAATTATGTTTGCAAAGTTATTTATTTATTTTTTAAATTATATTTATCAGTTTCATACAACAGGGGAGACTGGTGCCACCATGCCTACCCCAAGCTCAAAGCTGCATAACCCACAAATTTACTTTGTTATACACCGCCACCGTAACAGGTGACCAGGAGTGCCCCCACCATCAACCCGGCGACGCACAACACCTTACATGGTGCGCCATACGCAGAACTAGCGCCGGGCAGCGGAGCGCCCCTCCGGGCCTGCTGCCATTGGGATTTCGGTATAAAACTGTACATTTCGAAGTCTAGCAGAAAAACTGTAAGGAGTAACAAATATGTTCTCTGGATCCAGTTAGATTATGCAATATTCTAGCATTCTACACTATTTCCAAAGACCTGACTCCACCCCCGACGCAGCTTGAGACATTTCTAAGATAAAATTATTATTTTATTTCCAACGTGAAATCTCGGGAAATCGCCTGATTTAGAGTGAACGGTGGCGCAATTCCAAACATATCTTAAAAAGTAAGGATGATATCAAAAATGTGATTGATGC
This sequence comes from Chirona hameri, assembly GCA_036785665.1. Taxonomy (NCBI): domain Eukaryota; kingdom Metazoa; phylum Arthropoda; class Thecostraca; order Balanomorpha; family Balanidae; genus Chirona; species Chirona hameri. The sequence goes on along the minus strand of JAXIVJ010003155.1, from coordinate 69,395 downwards.
CTCCTGAGAGAAGACACTTCTTTTACCATACCAACTAAATTTGAGCCCTCCACCTTCGATATCGTGGTCGCCTTGCCAGGCTGATTGCATGCAATGCTTCGCTCAAGGTTACTATAACGCTTCGCTTACAACTGAACATATATGTTAACTGGTTCTTATATTAGCGTACACAATGATTGTGTCAATTAAGGACGAATAACACTCTCGAACGCGATGAGTATGGAACATCTCATCAAATTTATCACCTTTTACCTAAATTGAAAACCTATTTGCAATGCAATACACATCATAGTTATTCATACACATCATAGGCAGTTAATATTTCAGCGTCTTCTAAAAGAGTCCCTTTTGGACGAAGCTGTTTCGTGCCCAAGATACTACCACGACACTACTCCTGTGTTCAAATGACTTAGCGTAGCGAGGTAATTATTTCACCACAGCCCGTTTTTCGATCTACCCTACAAATCTGCTACCACAGTTGAAAACCCCATGTTAACCCTATTCCCAGCGGGCGGCCAGAATTACGTTAACCTGCGGGGGTCAGATTCTCCCCCCCGAGATCTCGAGAACTGCTGGGTCGATTACGATGGAGAAAAAACCATGTGATTCGTCATGACAAGATCTCTATTTTTGGACCCCGATACTCTTTTTTATTGGCGGGCCAGAGGGCAAAAAATACGGAAATTTTGGGTGTTTTTTGAAAGGTCATTGCGGCCATGTGGTTTGACCGATTTGCATGCCCCAAATGTTTTTGTAGCTCAAATGTAATGGTCTTCAATATATGAAAAGATAAAAAAACAAAATGAAAAATCATAGGCGTATTCAGGGATGTAAAATGGGGGGGGAGTTTTGATTAAAAAAAAATGTATGCTGTTCGTGATTGTTTGGGACGACATAAACGTCATCACTTCACTTTTTTGTACTTGAGTGCGCCTCTGCCCCAACATATCTACAATCCCAGTATCTATGATGTGTATTGCATTGCAATAGTTTCTGACGCATTTATTGCACTGCAAACCACGAAGGAAGTATGCGCCGCAAAACCGCATTCGTAACACCCTCCTAAAAACAGGAGTCTGGCACCGCCTCTGCTGGACCGATTTTGTTTAAAAAAAATTACTAAACACGCGCATTTCAAAGGTGGGAAAAGTCACAAAGTTTCAGGACGCCACGCCTAACGGTTTAGAAGTGGCAATTGAAAAACCACCGGGGGTGGGGGGGGGGGGGGGGCAGAATCTGCCCCCGCAGGGAATAGGGTTAACGTTGTATGGAAGTCGGTACAAAGCTGCTTCGGTTCTATTAGGTATCACGAAGGAAAAATGACGATAAGGGTGATCGCCTATGCCACTGGAATGCTATTTGGATGCTCGTACCACGTAATATTATTTTCTTGGTGGAAAGAAAACATACAAACCTTATTATCTGCGGAATAAAAGTTGGTGAACAGAAATGGCAAACGAGTGAGACGGTGACCTTTGACTTAGGTCACGAGGTCACTTTTTTACAAGTTGACCTAGGTCAATTTTCTTGTATATATGCGTTGTTCGGATCATCGTGATTGCAAAAAATATATAACTTGATAAAGTTGTTTGCATTTTTATTGAAGCTATGACACTCAAAAGATGCCAATGTCACGTCTAGTCCTAAAACACCTCGGGCTATATCTTGTAATCCGTAGATCACACAGACCTGAAATTGCGCCTGGCGAAATCCACGCACCAGATAACCCCCGGTTTCGTCGAAATCTGAGACATGAGGGTGGAAGTGGTGCTGCGCTGGGTGGGAGAGCGCACCAGCTACAGGCCCAATTGTTGATATACACACTGTCATGGTGACGAGCAACATCACGCAGCCATCCGGCGTGGTCGAAAACGGTTCGAAGGATGTAGACCCCGCCCAAATTGATCCCATAGGTTCGGAGCATGACGTCGTTGGTAAATATTTTTGGCGGTTTTGGTCCAATTTGGTCCACTTGGATTGGACCAAAGTGGATCAATCTCAAAACGGCACCGTGTTGGACCACGCCGGATCGAGTGGTGAAGATTCCGCCCAAATCGGTTTGATAGATTCGGAGCATGAAGTCTGCAACTATTGTTGGTGGTATTGGCCTAATTTCGTCCAGCTAGATTAGACCGAAGTGGATAAAACTTAAAATGGCACCGTTTTAGACCACGCCGGTTCCAATGGTGAATACCCCGCCCAAATCAGTCCCATAGTTTCGGAGCATGACGTCGTCAGCCAATATTTTTCTGATTTTGATCCAACTTGTTCCACTTAGATGGGACCAAAGTGGATAAAATTCAAAACGGTTCCGTTTTGGACCACGCCGGATCGAATGGTGAAAACCCCGCCCAAATCGGTTCCATAGGTTCGGAGCAGTACGTCGTCGGCAACGATTTTTGTCGGTTTGGGTCCAACTTGGACAACGTAGATTCGACTAACGTGGATAAAACTAAAAACGGCACCATTTTCGACCACGCCGGATCGGATGGTGAAGACCACGCCCAAATCGGTCCCATAGTTCGCAGATATCCACCCGTTACCCCTCTCCTTGGTGGTAATTCGAAAACACGAACGTATATGGACGGAAAATATGGAAATTAGAGGAAAAACGCACCGTTTTGTATTTGTTGCGTTGTTAGGCAATATATTGACAAGTATTTTGCGAAGTTTTTTTTTATCAGGGGTGTACCCGGGGTCACACGAAGTCAACTCAAAACAGGTCACAGGTTCAAGGTCATTCAAGGTCGCGCAACAAAGTCCAGAAATGGAATTTCTGGTTTCATTGCAAATTCAGCCACATTATTCTTTTTGACATTTGATTAAGTGAAATGCGTTATTTTGGCAACCAAAAATACCTCTGCAGTGTGGCCTTGCAAACATGTCCGAGGCTATAACTCGGAAACCGTTGGTCAGATCGCGCTAATATTGCTACAGCCGAATGCAGGACTCAAGATAACCATATAGACCAATTTTGAAGAAAAAGTGAGAGATGAGGGTAAAAATTTTGGGAACAAATTGTCGTAATGTTGAATGCCCCAAGTGTAGAATAAGATAAACATTATTGTGCAACCTTATTAACTAATAGTTTGCAACTTACAAAAAATTACTTCTTCAATCCATGAACAGCTACTAACACTTGTTCATCCTTCCACGGGATCTAGAGGGCCTCCTGAAATATTATCGAATTGCAAAATTGACTTTAACAAAAGTATTGGTCTTCTTTGGAGGGGACATGTTGGACTCTAGGGACGTAGGAACGTGATGAATAGTGTGTGTGGGAGAGGGGGGAGAGAGGGGGCCTGTAGCTGGTCTGTGAAACTTTGATCTTGTCTTGAGAGAAAACCCAACCCCCTATAGATTTGTTTTGCAGATTTTGGCCCTTCTCGTCCTGGCGAACGCCGAACCTTTTCCTATCAACATTTTTCTCACGAAGCATAATCGATAAAAAAAAACGAAAAGTGAGGGGGCCATAGCCCCCCCCCCATTCCTACGCCTATGTTGGATTCGCTCGAAATAAAGTAGGAATAGGCCAAGGAAAGTTGAGAACCACTGCTTTACTGTTCTCTTTATCGGTTCCCGGTAAAAAGAAACAACAAAGTATTGAGCTTCTACAAAAAAGTTGCCGGCGGTGAAGGCCGCTGCAGCTCGAACCCATTCCTTTTGAACATTGGTTTTCAAACGATACTGACCACTGAAACCATAGGCGTACACAAGGAAGGGGAGGACGGGGCAACTCCCCCCCCCCCCCCCCCCCCTGAAGGTCTGTACGTGCCCCCTTTGGTCGAAATTTGTTTTCTTCTGATTTTGTTCAGAGAAAAATGGTGAAAGTATGGCCTTTGAAAAATATAGTGGGCCAAATTCGGTGAGTTTTTTTTTTGGTAGGGGTACTTTATGCCCCGCTGAGCAAAAATGGCACCCTCCTGGAGTGAATCCTGGGTACGCTACTGACTGAAACACACATTATTGGTCGTTCAATAGCACTTATCCATGGCTTTTCCATCAAGTTTTGATGCCACATAACATGACATGCAGGAATTTCCATCGTTTATTGTCAGCACAGAAATTTCGGTTGATTTTTTCCACCACTACCACAAGCTTCCACCGCTCCATTCAAGGTAGGTAGCGATTCTACGGATGGAAGCTAATTCGGGAAATCTGTGATGTCACTGATGAAACGTCACGCCACGATCCCAAGTATAAATACACGGGTAATGCGGACCAGCCCCACTCTTCACAACAGCACAGGACTGAAGAACACCATTCCGAAGCGGTAACACGTAAGCTGCATGGACCCAACGGTCAATGCTATTACATTAATATTAATACCACAATATTATTTTCAAGTAAAATATTCAACTTAACTTATTAACTATGTGCACTTGCCTTCTTCGCTCTTGAATTACTGTCAGTGAATACATTAAAGGGAGTGAGTATAGTCAAATACTGAAAATTTGTTTTACCTCCCAGCCGATAGATTTGCTGAATTGGATGGACAGCTTGGACACTTTGCTGAATCGAATGGTATCACCCGTTCCTCTGTAACTTAAGATCCAGTGGCTCATAGTGTTGGATTCTGTCTGGCATTTTTCGCATGTTATGACATACTTTTCCGTCCGTTTGGTATGGCGATACATCCGAGACCTCCGATACACTCTCTGGCAGCGGCCTCTTATTTATTGACGCCGCGCCAATACCCGAGTGTCACGCTCAGCCACCTGAGTGGCGCGGCAAACCCTTGTCAGAGACTGTAGTGGGCGGAGCCGGCCGTGAGCAACTTATGACGTCATGCGTCATACAAAAGAGAAACTTGCTGTTTTCTCCTAGGATATTGATCAATTGCCTAAACCAAAGTTATATTCGTATTTTTTTCAGCTCAAGATACCAAATACTGCCAAATTTCAAGAAATCGGCCAAGGTGGGATATTCTCTTTAACAATTAGCTATAAGTCTGAGTCTGAGTTTGAGTTAGAGTTTGAGTTTGAGTCTGAGTCTGTGTGTTTTCCTGAACAGTATGAAGGTTCTGGTGATTCTTCTGACGCTGGCGTCGGTGGCGCTGGCCGGCCGGCTGTACTCCGGCGGCTGCGGCACCACCCCGAACTGCGACGGGGGCCAAATCATCCGCCCGGTGCCCGTCAGCCCCGGGTGCAGCGGCTCCAGCTGCGGCAGCAGCCGGCAGACGCACCATTCCAGTGGCAGCCGGCAGACGACCAACGGCTGCATCGGCTCCAGCTGCGGCAGCAGCCGGCAGACGACCAACGGCTGCATCGGCTCCAGCTGCGGCGGAAGCCGGCAGACGACCAACGGCTGCATCGGTTCCAGCTGCGGCAGCAGCCGGCAGACGCACCACTCCAGCGGAAGCCGGCAGACGACCAACGGCTGCATCGGCTCAAGCTGCGGAGACACAGTCACCAAGACGACCAAGACGACGCATTCGGTGGCCAGCAAAGAGGAGTCGCACAGCGTCACCAAAGGATCTTCGGTGAGTCGTGCCTGCTTTTGGCCGCCTAGATGCAGAGAGAACCGACTTATCTCATAAACACCGCGGGCTGAAATCTCGCTGTATTGTCTGCTCATTGCATACCCTAGGTTGGATGGGATTCTAAGAGCTTTGTCGCCACTTGCAAGTTGCAAAGTCATGCCGATGTAGCTTTGTCACAAACAACAGCATTCCGAGGTAACATGACGTAGTTTCCTCCGTCATTTTACGGTCCCCTTCAAAGGCACTCGTATAATTTGAAACAACTGACATGTAAAAGAAGACGCCTATAACATTCAAAGTAGTGACATGTTACACATAACACCTTACCGCCCAGGAATAACCGTGGAAAACACTGCTCTTTTCAGGGCTCTTCGCACAACACCGCCAGCAGCTTCAACTCTGGAAACCGCCATATTGGAAACGTGGGCCAAGGCTTCAGGGAGTCTGGCGGCCACGTAGTCGTCCCTGACCTGAGCGCCACCTTCAGCTCTGGAGGATCGAAGGGCTCCAAGTCCTCCAGCACGTTTGAGAGCAGCCACTCGGGCAGGACCGGAGGCGGCTCTTCTCACTTCTCGGGGGGTCATGTAGTGTCCCCGGCTGTAACTGTCACCAAGACCACCTGTGCGACCTGCGGCTCCACGCACGGCTCGGAGTCCTTCAGCACGTTCGACAGGAGCTCTGGTGGAGGATCGGAGAGCAGCTCGACCCAGCTCTCCGGAGGTCACGTGGCGGGCCCTGCCGTCCACACCGTCGGCGCGCCAATCGGCTACTGAAAGTGATCGTTAAAGTGTCGCAACATCAAGTGTACATGTTCTGAGGACATCAAGTGTACATGTTCTGAGGACATCAAGTGTACATGTTCTGAGGACATCAAGTGTACATGTTCTGAGGACATCAAGTGTACATGTTCTGAGGACATCAAGTGTACAGGTTCTGAGGACATCAAGTGTACATATTCTGAGGAATGGTGATGGAACATACACATACAATATATACAATATACAGAACACGCAGTGGAGATGTTTCTGCGCATTTATTACACACAAAAAGGATCTTCCGGAGAGAAGATCGAGGCTCCTTGAATACTGATGAAAAGCACATATGACACATTTCGTCCTCCTCTCACTATATATGCGCAGAACAATAAATAGTATGGGCCTTTGATCTGTAGAAATTCTTTCTTTGTCAATAATGAGCCTCAAAATAGAGCTAAACCATAATACACATAATAACGTAGTATACCGACTTAACAAGAACTTATTCTACCGTCTTAAAAGAAGAAATGCACAACTGCTTGCTTTAAATTTAAACAAATTATGTTTGCAAAGTTATTTATTTATTTTTTAAATTATATTTATCAGTTTCATACAACAGGGGAGACTGGTGCAAGATGCCTACCCCAAGCTCAAAGCTGCATAACCCACAAATTTACTTTGTTACACACCACCACCTTAACAGGTGACCAGGAGTGCCCCCACCCTCAACCCGGCGACACACAACACCTTACATGGTGCGCCATACGCAGAACTAGCGCCGGGCAGCGGAGCGCCCGTCCGGGCCTGCTGCCATTGGGATTTCGGTATAAAACTGCACATTTCGAAGTCTAGCAGAAAAACTGTAAGGAGTAACAAATATGTTCTCTGGATCCAGTTAGATTATGCAATATTCTAGCATTCTACACTATTTCCAAAGACCTGACTCCACCCCCGACGCAGCTTGAGACATTTTAAGATAAAATTATTATTTTATTTCCAACGTGAAATCTCGGGAAATCGCCTGATTTAGAGTGAACGGTGGCGCAATTCCAAACATATCTTAAAAAGTAAGGATGATATCAAAAATGTGATTGATGCCTCCTGAGAGAAGACACTTCTATTACCATACCAACTAAATTTGAGCCCTCCACCTTCGATATCGTGGTCGCCTTGCCAGGCTGATTGCATGCAATGCTTCGCTCAAGGTTACTATAACGCTTCGCTTACAACTGAACATATATGTTAACTGGTTCTTATATTAGCGTACAAAATGATTGTGTCAATTAAGGACGAATAACACTCTCGAACGCGATGAGTATGGAACATCTCATCAAATTTATCACCTTTTACCTAAATTGAAAACCTATTTGCAATGCAATACACATCATAGTTATTCATACACATCATAGGCAGTTAATATTTCAGCGTCTTCTAAAAGAGTCCCTTTTGGACGAAGCTGTTTCGTGCCCAAGATACTACCACGACACTAGTCCTGTGTTCAAATGACTTAGCGTAGCGAGGTAATTATTTCACCACAGCCCGTTTTTCGATCTACCCTACAAATCTGCTACCACAGTTGAAAACCCCATGTTAACCCTATTCCCAGCGGGCGGCCAGAATTACGTTAACCTGCGGGGGTCAGATTCTCCCCCCCCCCCCGAGATCTCGATAACTGCTGGGTCGATTACGATGGAGAAAAAACCATGTGATTCGTCATGACAAGATCTCTATTTTTGGACCCCGATACTCTTTTTTATTGGCGGGCCAGAGGGCAAAAAATACGGAAATTTTGGGTGTTTTTTGAAAGGTCATTGCGGCCATGTGGTTTGACCGATTTGCATGCCCCAAATGTTTTTGTAGCTCAAATGTAATGGTCTTCAATATATGAAAAGATAGAAAATGAAAAATCATAGGCGTATTCAGGGGATGTAAAATGGGGGGGGGGGGATTTTGATTAAAAAAAATGTATGCTGTTCGTGATTGTTTGGGACGACAAAAACGTCATCACTTCACTTTTTGTACTTGAGTGCGCCTCTGCCCCAAAATATCTACAATCCCAGTATCTATGATGTGAATTGCATTGCAATAATTTCTGACGCATTTATTGCACTGCAAACCACGAAGGAAGTATGCGCCGCAAAACCGCATTCGTAACACCCTCCCAAAAACAGGAGTCTGGCACCGCCTCTGCTGGACCGATTTTGTTTTAAAAAAAAAACACGCGCATTTCAAAGGTGGGAAAAGTCACAAAGTTTCAGGACGCCACGCCTAACGGTTTATAAGTGGCAATTGAAAAACCACCGGGGGTGGGGGGGGGGGGGGGGGGGGCAGAATCTGCCCCCGCCGGGAATAGGGTTAACGTTGTATGGAAGTCGGTACAAAGCTGCTTCGGTTCTATTAGGTATCACGACGGAAAAATGACGATAAGGGTGATCGCCTATGCCACTGGAATGCTATTTGGATGCTCGTACCATTTAATATTATTTTCTTGGTGGAAAGAAAACATACAAACCTTATTATCTGCGGAATAAAAGTTGGTGAACAGAAATGGCAAAAGAGTGAGACGGTGACCTTTGACTTAGGTCACGAGGTCATTTTTTTACAAGTTGACCTAGGTCAATTTTCTTGTATATATGCGTTGTTCGGATCATCGTGATTGCAAAAATATATAACTTGATAAAGTTGTTTGCATTTTTATTGAAGCTATGACACTCAAAAGATACCAATGTCACGACTAGTCCTAAAACACCTCGGGCTATATCTTGTAATCCGTAGATCACACAGACCTGAAATTGCGCCTGGCGAAATCCACGCACCAGATAACCCCCGGTTTCGTCGAAATCTGAGACATGAGGGTGGAAGTGGTGCTGCGCTGGGTGGGAGAGCGCACCAGCTACAGGCCCAATTTTTGATATACACACTGTCATGGTGACGAGCAACATCACGCAGCCATCCGGCGTGGTCGAAAACGGTTCGAATAATGTAGACCCCGCCCAAATTGATCCCATAGGTTCGGAGCATGACGTCGTTGGTAAATATTTTTGGCGGTTTTGGTCCAATTTGGTCCACTTGGATTGGACCAAAGTGGATCAATTTCAAAACGGCACCGTGTTGGACCACGCCGGATCGAGTGGTGAAGATTCCGCCCAAATCGGTTTGATAGATTCGGAGCATGAAGCCTGCAACTATTGTTGGTGGTATTGGCCTAATTTCGTCCAGCTAGATTAGACCGAAGTGGATACAACTTAAAATGGCACCGTTTTAGACCACGCCGGTTCCAATGGTGAATACCCCGCCCAAATCGGTCCCATAGTTTCGGAGCATGACGTCGTCAGCCAATATTTTTATGATTTTGATCCAACTTGTTCCACTTAGATGGGACCAAAGTGGATAAAATTCAAAACGGTTCCGTTTTGGACCACGCCGGATCGAATGGTGAAAACCCCGCCCAAATCGGTTCCATAGGTTCGGAGCAGTACGTCGTCGGCAACGATTTTTGTCGGTTTGGGTCCAACTTGGACAACGTAGATTCGACTAACGTGGATAAAACTAAAAACGGCACCATTTTCGACCACGCCGGATCGGATGGTGAAGACCACGCCCAAATCGGTCCCATAGTTCGCAGATATCCACCCGTTACCCCTCTCCTTGGTGGTAATTCGAAAACACGAACGTATATGGACGGAAAATATGGAAATTAGAGGAAAAACGCACCGTTTTGTATTTGTTGCGTTGTTAGGCAATATATTGACAAGTATTTTGCGAAGTTTTTTATCAGGGGTGTACCCGGGGTCACACGAAGTCAACTCAAAACAGGTCACAGGTTCAAGGTCATTCAAGGTCGCGCAACAAAGTCCAGAAATGTAATCTCTGGTTTCATTGCAAATTCAGCCATATTATTCTTTTTGACATTTGATTAAGTGAAATGCGTTATTTTGGCAACCAAAAATACCTCTGCAGTGTGGCCTTGCAAACATGTCCGAGGCTATAACTCGGAAACCGTTGGTCAGATCGCGCTAATATTGCTACAGCCGAATGCAGGACTCAAGATAACCATATAGACCAATTTTGAAGAAAAAGTGAGAGATGAGGGTAAAAATTTTGGGAACAAATTGTCGTAATGTTGAATGCCCCAAGTGTAGAATAAGATAAACATTATTGTGCAACCTTATTAACTAATAGTTTGCAACTTACAAAAAAATACTTCTTCAATCCATGAACAGCTACTAACACTTGTTCATCCTTCCACGGGATCTAAAGGGCCTCCTGAAATATTATCGAATTGCAAAATTGACTTTAACAAAAGTATTGGTCTTCTTTGGAGGGGACATGTTGGACTCTAGGGACGTAGGAACGTGATGAATAGTGTGTGTGGGAGAGGGGGGAGAGAGGGGGCCTGTAGCTGGTCTGTGAAACTTTGATCTAGTCTTGAGAGAAAACCCAACCCCCTATAGATTTGTTTTGCAGATTTTGGCCCTTCTCGTCCTGGCGAACGCTGAACCTTTTGCTATCAACATTTTTCTCACGAAGCATAATCGATTAAAAAAAAACGAAAAGTGAGGGGGCCATAGCCCCCCCCCCCCATTCCTACGCCTATGTTGGATTCGCTCGAAATAAAGTAGGAATAGGCCAAGGAAAGTTGAGAACCACTGCTTTACTGTTCTCTTTATCGGTTCCCGGTAAAAAGAAACAACAAAGTATTGAGCTTCTACAAAAAAGTTGCCGGCGGTGAAGGCCGCTGCAGCTCGAACCCATTCCTTTTGAACATTGGTTTTCAAACGATACTGACCACTGACACCATAGGCGTACACAAGGAAGGGGAGGACGGGGCAACTCCCCCCCCCCCCTGAAGGTCTGTACGTGCCCCCTTTGGTCGAAATTTGTTTTCTTCTGATTTTGTTTAGAGAAAAATGGTGAAAATATGGCCTTTGAAAAATATAGTGGGCCAAATTCGGTGAGTTTTTTTTGGTAGGGGTACTTTATGCCCCGCTGAGCAAAAATGGCACCCTCCTGGAGTGAATCCTGGGTACGCTACTGACTGAAACACATATTATTGGTCGTTCAATACTACTTACCCATGGACTTTTCCATTAAGTTTTGATGCCACATAACATGACATGCAGGAATTTCCATCGTTTATTGTCAGCACAGAAATTTCGGTCTATTTTTTTCCACCACTACCACAAACTTCCATCGCGCCATTCAAGGCAGGTAGCGATTCTACGGATGGAAGCTAATTCGGGAAATCTGTGATGTCACTGATGAAACGTCACGCCACGATCCCAAGTATAAATACACGGGTAATGCGGACCAGCCCCACTCTTCACAACAGCACAGGACTGAAGAACACCATTCCGAAGCGGTAACAGGTAAGCTGCATGGACCCAACGGTCAATGCTATTACATTAATATTAATAACACAATATTATTTTCAAGTAAAATATTCAACTTAACTTATTAACTATGTGCACTTGCCTTCTTCGCTCTTGCATTACTGTCAGTGAATACATTAAAGGGAGTGAGTATAGTCAAATACTGAAAATTTGTTTTACCTCCCAGCCGATAGATTTGCTGAATTGGATGGACAGCTTGGACACTTTGCTGAATCGAATGGTATCACCCGTTCCTCTGTAACTTAAGATCCAGTGGCTCATAGTGTTGGATTCTGTCTGGCATTTTTCGCATGTTATGACATACTTTTCCGTCCGTTTGGTATGGCGATACATCCGAGACCTCCGATACACTCTCTGGCAGCGGCCTCTTATTTATTGACGCCGCGCCAATACCCGAGTGTCCCGCTCAGCCACCTGAGTGGCGCGGCAAACCCTTGTCAGAGACTGTAGTGGGCGGAGCCGGCCGTGAGCAACTTATGACGTCATGCGTCATACAAAAGAGAAACTTGCTGTTTTCTCCTAGGATATTGATCAATTGCCTAAACCAAAGTTATATTCGTATTTTTTCAGCTCAAGATACCAAATACTGCCAAATTTCAAGAAATCGGCCAAGGTGGGATATTCTCTTTAACAATTAGCTATAAGTCTGAGTCTGAGTTTGAGTTAGAGTTTGAGTTTGAGTCTGAGTCTGTGTGTTTTCCTGAGCAGTATGAAGGTTCTGGTGATTCTTCTGACGCTGGCGTCGGTGGCGCTGGCCGGCCGGCTGTACTCCGGCGGCTGCGGCACCACCCCGAACTGCGACGGGGGCCAAATCATCCGCCCGGTGCCCGTCAGCCCCGGGTGCAGCGGCTCCAGCTGCGGCAGCAGCCGGCAGACGCACCATTCCAGTGGCAGCCGGCAGACGACCAACGGCTGCATCGGCTCCAGCTGCGGCAGCAGCCGGCAGACGACCAACGGCTGCATCGGCTCCAGCTGCGGCGGAAGCCGGCAGACGACCAACGGCTGCATCGGTTCCAGCTGCGGCAGCAGCCGGCAGACGCACCACTCCAGCGGAAGCCGGCAGACGACCAACGGCTGCATCGGCTCAAGCTGCGGAGACACAGTCACCAAGACGACCAAGACGACGCATTCGGTGGCCAGCAAAGAGGAGTCGCACAGCGTCACCAAAGGATCTTCGGTGAGTCGTGCCTGCTTTTGGCCGCCTAGATGCAGAGAGAACCGACTTATCTCATAAACACCGCGGGATGAAATCTCGCTGTATTGTCTGCTCATTGCATACCCTAGGTTGGATGGGATTCTAAGAGCTTTGTCGCCACTTGCAAGTTGCAAAGTCATGCCGATGTAGCTTTGTCATAAACAACAGCATTCCGAGGTAACATGACGTAGTATCCTCCGTCATTTTACGGTTCCCTTCAAAGGCACTCGTATAATTTGAAACAACTGACATGTAAAAGAAGACGCCTATAACATTCAAAGTAGTGACATGTTACACATAACACCTTACCGCCCAGGAATAACCGTGGAAAACACTGCTCTTTTCAGGGCTCTTCGCACAACACCGCCAGCAGCTTCAACTCTGGAAACCGCCATATTGGAAACGTGGGCCAAGGCTTCAGGGAGTCTGGCGGCCACGTAGTCGTCCCTGACCTGAGCGCCACCTTCAGCTCTGGAGGATCGAAGGGCTCCAAGTCCTCCAGCACGTTTGAGAGCAGCCACTCGGGCAGGACCGGAGGCGGCTCTTCTCACTTCTCGGGGGGTCATGTAGTGTCCCCGGCTGTAACTGTCACCAAGACCACCTGTGCGACCTGCGGCTCCACGCACGGCTCGGAGTCCTTCAGCACGTTCGACAGGAGCTCTGGCGGAGGATCGGAGAGCAGCTCGACCCAGCTCTCCGGAGGTCACGTGGCGGGCCCTGCCGTCCACACCGTCGGCGCGCCAATCGGCTACTGAAAGTGATTGTTAAAGTGTCGCAACATCAAGTGTACATGTTCTGAGGACATCAAGTGTACATGTTCTGAGGACATCAAGTGTACATGTTCTGAGGACATCAAGTGTACAGGTTCTGAGGACATCAAGTGTACATGTTCTGAGGAATGGTGATGGAACATACACATACAATATATACAATATACAGAACACGCAGTGGAGATGTTTCTACGCATTTATTACACACAAAAAGGATCTTCCGGAGAGAAGATCGAGGCTCCTTGAATACTGATGAAAAGCACATATGACACATTTCGTCCTCCTCTCACTATATATGCGCAGAACAATAAATAGTATGGGTCTTTGATCTGTAGAAATTCTTTCTTTGTCAATAATGAGCCTCAAAATAGAGCTCAACCATAATACACATAATAACGTAGTATACCGACTTAACAAGAACTTATTCTACCGTCTTAAAAGAAGAAATGCACAACTGCTTGCTTTAAATTTAAACAAATTATGTTTGCAAAGTTATTTATTTATTTTTTAAATTATATTTATCAGTTTCATACAACAGGGGAGACTGGTGCAAGATGCCTACCCCAAGCTCAAAGCTGCATAATCCACACATTTCCTTTGTTATACACCGCCACCGTAACAGGTGACCAGGAGTGCCCCCACCATCAACCCGGCGACGCACAACACCTTACATGGTGCGCCATACGCAGAACTAGCGCCGGGCAGCGGAGCGCCCGTCCGGGCCTGCTGCCATTGGGATTTCGGTATAAAACTGCACATTTCGAAGTCTAGCAGAAAAACTGTAAGGAGTAACAAATATGTTCTCTGGATCCAGTTAGATTATGCAATATTCTAGCATTCTACACTATTTCCAAAGACCTGACTCCACCCCCGACGCAGCTTGAGACATTTTAAGATAAAATTATTATTTTATTTCCAACGTGAAATCTCGGGAAATCGCCTGATTTAGAGTGAACGGTGGCGCAATTCCAAACATATCTTAAAAAGTAAGGATGATATCAAAAATGTGATTGATGCCTCCTGAGAGAAGACACTTCTATTACCATACCAACTAAATTTGAGCCCTCCACCTTCGATATCGTGGTCGCCTTGCCAGGCTGCTTGCATGCAATGCTTCGCTCAAGGTTACTATAACGCTTCGCTTACAACTGAACATATATGTTAACTGGTTCTTATATTAGCGTACAAAATGATTGTGTCAATTAAGGACGAATAACACTCTCGAACGCGATGAGTATGGAACATCTCATCAAATTTATCACCTTTTACCTAAATTGAAAACCTATTTGCAATGCAATACACATCATAGTTATTCATACACATCATAGGCAGTTAATATTTCAGCGTCTTCTAAAAGAGTCCCTTTTGGACGAAGCTGTTTCGTGCCCAAGATACTACCACGACACTAGTCCTGTGTTCAAATGACTTAGTTGATGATATGCATAGCTTCAACGACTATTTGCCTACCTGAGTGTTTACCACTCTGATGGTTGGTTTAATGAAACCCCATTTCATGAATATATTTAGTTTTTCCTTACTAATGAAATTAAATGGTCAAAAGCTAAACATCAAATTTTCACCCCTAACACACGACTTTGCAAATATGTTAGCATGGGCATGACAGTGATGCTCTTAAGGTTTATCGCAGGTGCAGCAGCATAACAATCGGCAATCACACCTACATCCTTGGCACAACACAACCATGCACGCGCACACATGGGTGCCTACTAACTCAGGGCCTTCCGTAAGGATTTTGGACTGGGTGGGCATTTTGGCGAGGCAGGTATAGATTATGGGGAGATGGCACCGGCGGTTCCAAGGGGCCCCTTTAGCCATAAGGGGGGGGGGGGCAACATGTTTGTTGGCCCTCTCTCTTGCTCCAGTCTCATTTCTTCGTGGTGTCCTTATGGTCTGATTCAAATAGCAAAATAGTGCTCCAGCCTTGCAAAACCTCAAATTTCACGCCTCTTGGCGGCGCAATTGTTATGTGGCTGTCAATTTTTTCTAAATATTAATACTTGTAACGTTTCAGGACAGTTGTGTGCATATTTTTCTTCTAGACCCAACATTAGAAAAATCCTGCTTGTACACCTTGCAACCGGCGAAGATTGGCAGCACCCCAAGCCGCTTGGAACATTTAGGGTTATCAAATAGTAATCATGCATCAAATTAACCCTCGCCCTACGGGGGGCCTGACAGCCTCCCCTGAGGTTTTTCTTGAATAACTTTTTACACATGCAGTGCATCGCGCTGAAAATTTTGGTAGCTGAGTTCACAACAATTATACGTAGGCTGTACAAATTTAATTGAAATTAATGAAGTAGTTTGGAAGATAATCATGTTTTGATGACGTCATGTTGCTACAAAAAAGAGATAAATTTGTGAAAAATCGTAGAAAACAGAGTTTTAAAGAAAATTGCAAACGCAATTCACCAAAGATACAAAATGGCATTCTCTTTAAAATGGCAATCTCGGATTCTCAAAATTTTGGGTTTTTACACAAATTAATATAACAAAAATTTTACACAAATTAATAAACACAAATTAATAGACAATTAATAGCGAAGTAAATCCGAGCGATTGTAATAGGTCTGTTACGTTATGATTCGGAAATATGTTAATATTTGCGTTGCCTTGTGACAATCCCTGACTGATGTATCCGTCCAACTGTTGTCGGTACATGGTCAGTAGAGATCCAGGAAATCTGGAAAAATATGGTCCAGACTACGTGCAGCACCATTCAAGAGATGATGTGTACCGAGTTGCAATTGGTCACGTTTCGCCGCTATCAACGCTGGCATATACTCTACTCGCTGCAGGCTGAAATATCCCGATACTGGCAATGTATTCGGATTGCTAGCCTACGCACCATTGCTACACCTCTGTTGTCACCGTCGTTATATTTTTTCATCAAATGCCAGTACGCAGGTATGAATTTACTGCATCTCTTATGGCGTGTATTGCTATCTGGCATTGTCTTGTCCTCCCATCCTTTCCATATATAGCGATTTCCTTTCAGTACGAGCACGTTGTATACAACTCCGCAAGAATGTTTTGTCTTACCATTGTCAGTAGGATAATCAAACGGCCGCTGACGAGCCGTCTCCAAAGATTAATTTGTAATACCCTCATTCGTAACGCTTTGATTCTCCACAGCATGCGGACACGTGCATGACCGCCGGCCGTGGCACAGAGCAGCTACAGCCTGCTCTGATATTTTGTGACCCGCACCCTTCAACCTACTCCGTCCTCTCAGCCCAAGTCGTCCTGGGTATGTACCCTACCAGCATGCACGGATGTTATAAATTGATGTTATTAAAGCTGGAAATGTGCACTTTCTCGTTTTTCCACATTTTGCTTGAGACGATCCTATCACATATACTTGCCAGCTGCCACTGGATCAGCATGCATCTTGTTTGTGCGCTTTACCGATTGACGCCCACAGTCACCAAACATATTGAAAGAGTGAAATTGGAACCTCAAACGCATTCACATTCAGCCATTTTTAGCACATCCAGCCGGGACAGTGATACCAGTTGTGGTGCGAAAGAGTTCATGCCACTGTTGTTTCATGCCACTTCGTTCAATATTTTACACAAACCCATTCACATATGCTTTCGCTGAAGATAACGTTTTAGCTCTGGCTGTATTTCGTATTTTGACAAAGATATTCCTAGCCTATATGTCCAGTGAGATATTCAGTTTTGTTAACCCTATTCTCTGCGGGCGGCTAGAATTACGTTAACCTGCGGGGGGAGATTCTGCCCCCTCCCAGAGATCTCGAGAACCGTTCGGTCGATTTCGATGGGGAAAGCGCCATTCGATGCGTCTTAACAAGATCTATCTTTTTGGACCCCGAATTTTTCTTCTTCTTTAAAAATAGGGGGCCAGGGGGCAAAAAATGCGAAAATTTGGGGTGTTTTTGAAAGGTCATTGCGGCCATGCGGTGTGACCGATTGTCATGCCCCAAACGTTTTTGAGCTTCAGATGTACTGGTCTTCAATATATCAATAGACAAAGCAAAATAAAAAATCATAGGCGTATTCAGGGGATGTAAAATGGGGATTTTTTAATGAAAAACATGGGCTGTTCGTGATTGTTTGGGACGACATGAACGTCACATGTGGTCATTATATGCTGTAATTAGGTAAATTTAATATATTGCGCATAGGCGGATCCAGGAAAACAACGTGGGGGGCACCATGCGCGTAACGCTTTTATCATCTTACCAATTTGAAGCTGGAGCTAATTTGAGGGAGGGTATCGCCTCACATTTTTTGTACCTGAGTGCGCCTCTTCCCAAAACGTATGTACAAACCCAGTATCTACCATGCATATTGCATTGAAATAGTTTCTGACGCATTTATTGCACTGCAAACCACGAAGGAAGTATGCGCCGCAAAACCGCATTTGTAACACACTCCCCAAAACAGGAGCCTGGTACCGCCTCTGCTACACCGATTTTTTTCTAAATTTTGACACAACACACGCCATATAAAGTTGGGAAAAGCCACAAAGTTTCAAAACGCTAGGCCTAACGGCTTAGAAGCCGCAAGTGAAAACCCACCGGGGGGAGGGGGGGGGGCAGAATCTGCCCCCGCAGGGAATAGGGTTAAAGGGCTAACGTTCTAATGATTATCGTTTCCACCTTCGAGCATCTGAATCACTTACGACTCTTGGTGACGACGTGGCAGTAAGTGACATGACAAGTCCGTCGTATTTGGATAATTTAGTGACTAAGCACTTTAAATTATCGTACGCACGCTAAGGGGGCGTAATAGCCGAGTGGCTAAGACGTGGGGAGCCCGTGTTTCGAACCCCGGTAGAGCTATGGCCTCTGGGCGCTAATATGACCAATGTGTTCGCTGGCGAGTCCATAAGAGTTGGCGCCCAAGTGGGTCGTCAATTCTTCTATAAAAGAAAAAGAAAAAGGATCGTACGAACGCTAAATGTATAACCGTATTTTCTGGAGGTGATATGTTATATCACGTTATGGTTATCCAGATTTGTTCACACGGTTCATTTGGTCGTCTTATGATCCCATTCCTATGTAACAAACGTGAAATTAGGTTACAAACCTGACCCGGTGAACAACAGGCTAGCGTTCCGCGCATTTGCCGCTCGTCGGTTCACGAAGAGCTGTGACAAAACGATAACGGAGACGCCAAACGTCCTCGTTTAAAGCAGGCTCATTCCTACCCATAGGTGAAGAAATCACACTTTAATTTCGATGTCCGTTTAATATTATCTTTAGAACTTAAGTCAGCATATTGATAAAGTATTGTATATATGCTTAGGCGTTACTTTTAAAACGACATCCTGTCGTTTAAAAAGTCCTGTTGTTTTGTCGTTTTTGTGTTTTAAACGACATCCTGTCGTTTGTGTGGTACCGTTATGACACGGCTGTCTCCAAAGCAGGTGCTTCTCGGTTATCGGCTCTCGACGTCAGAGTCTTTGCAACGAAATTTGGGTATCTGAAGGCCAGGTACGTAGCCAAAGGGGGGGGGGGGGGGGGGCACGGAGGCCATGCCCCCCCCCCCCCAGATAAAAACAAATTCACACTAGATAAAATGAGATTCTCTGACGACCCGACCCTCCCCCCCCCCCCTCCCCCGGTCTACAACAATGAGAAAAATCCTGGCTACGTGCCTGCTGAAGACCAAAAAGTTTTGACCTCCCCAATTGAGCGGCTGGATCCGCCCCTGCCACAAATACCGCAAATGCGGTATGCCCGAATCAAGATGACCCACTTCTAGAATTTCAAGTCCCGTGTGGAACACTATGCCCCCAAACTAGTGTCGTGCTACCCACTTAATCGTGAGAGGCGTGATTCCCTATAGTGAAGGATGTGATGATCCTTAGTGCAAGAGGTGGTGCCCCTTGTGGAAGATGCGATGCCCCTAGTGTAAGATGGGATGCCCCTTGTGGAAGATGGGATCCCCTAGTGAGGGATGTGACGCCCCTACTGAAAGCTATGATGCCCCTAGTAGAAGATGTGATGCCCCTAGTGGAAGACGTTAAGGCCCTATTAGAAGATGTGATGCCCCTACTAGAAGATGTGATGCCCCTAGTGGAAGATGTGGTAGTGTGGTACCCTAGTAGAATATGTGATGCCCCTACTGGAATCTGTGAATTGATACCTCTAATGGAAGACGTATTGCCCCTTGTGGAAGATGCGATGCCTCTAGTGGAAGATGTGATGCCCATACCCTATCAGATAAGGTAGGGGCATCACATCAGATAGGGTAGGGGCCCAGCTGTGATGCCCCCACTGGAAGCTGTAAAGCCCCTAGTTGAAGATGCGATGCCTCTAGTGGAAGATGTGATGCCCCTACCCTATCAGATAAGGTAGGGGCATCACATCAGATAGGGTAGGAGCCCAGCTGTGATGCCCCCACTGGAAGCTGTAAAGCCCCTAGTTGAAGATGTGATGCCCCTAGTGGAAGATGTGATGCCTCAAATTATTATTGCCGATATTATGCTGCAAATTTTGCAGCATAATACGCATTACATAAATACATACATAGGAAGAAATTAATTGTATCTGGCCAAAGTTGGAGGGGCATATGACTCCCCTAACTTCCCCTAACTGTCCTTGACTTGTCAGGATTGGTCAGGATTCAGGAATGATTTAACATATGATATATTGACTGCAAGTGCATAATGACACCCACTACCTAACAAAATTGCCTGTCAACTTTTTACACAGATTATAAATACTAAATATTGTAAAATAGAATCATGTTACTAGCCGTTTTCACGAAGGATTATTGCGCTGAAAGATTCTGAAAAGTTTCTGGAAAGTTTTAACAACCTTTGGTATGTAAGTCTTAGTTCGACGATCCATTTCTTAACTACACAACTTTTACATGCGATTTTTTGCTTGAAATGTCCCTCATAATTTTGTAATATGTTGGTGAGAATATAATATGTTGACAACATTACGGTTTGGTGGTAATTAGCAAGATAAGTATTGATAGGTCAGTTGTGATGCCAGATCTCCACCGACTGAAAATTGTCAAAACTTCGGAACGATTCAGAACATTCCGTGGCGTGTGACGCAATTGGACGCAATGGACTCGCCCAATCAGGCCAATCCGGCGGCCGGGCTGTGCGGCTTGACTTTGTCTATGTGCGTGCGGCACGCGGGTCGAACGCGGAGGCGAATCTATACTGGCACATCACTGCGCATGCGCAGACAGACCTGTAATCCATGACGCTGCCAGATTGAGTAACTAGTATGACAGGACAGTATGCTAAACTGAACGAATGGACTCTATAAGACGCATATGTTCTTTAAAAACGGCCAATTTTGTATCATAAACTTGTTATGAGCTCAATACATGTTTCCATAACTATTCATAGTGATAATATCGCCTAAAGCAGGAATTTATTTCTTGTAATGTATAATATACTAAGACCAAAACTTATCATCGTATACCAAAACTTCTCAGAAACTTTTCAGAAACTTTTCAGCGCATTAATCCTTCGTGAAAACGGCTACTGTCTCAACCTCAAGTAAGTTTTACCATCATATTCTGTGTGGATATGAGAGTTATCTGCAGCTATCGATCTGCATCAAAAAGTTGCTAGTATTTATAGAAAATATGACAATCCATGCTTCACCGAAAGCAAAGCTTTTCAAGGGAGCTGCAGCTGACTAACCCCCCCCCCCCCCTAACAAAAGAATCACTTAAATTTAACACAAAATGGGCATTGCGCAGTTAATGTAGCATACTCTCAGGAAAAGTAAACGACTGTACATGCGGCACTGCCATATTCATCACACTGAAGCCACATCCTTCAAAAAGCGAACAAGGTAAAGCATTACAAAAATAATACTAATATGTGTTATGTACCTTTATATTGTTTGTTTTGCATATATCCTACAGTATAAACAAAATAAAAATATGACAAAATTCAGCAGTATTTCTATTTGATACATCAACATTGAAATTGAGTAGACCTTAATCTTAGGAATAAATACAAGAAATACAATAACGATTTACGAACGACATTCGTGGCGCAGGCTCACTGCATGTAGTAAACCTATTTTTGGTTCAACACATACTTGGCGCTATGGCCATAAGTATTATTAAGTTACCTTGGCCATAAGTGTTAAGTGATACAGGGCTACCCCTACCCAAAGGTCAAAAATGAAAGTCGTCGTACAGACCTCCGCGTGTGCTCATTTGAAAGCTCTTGTCGAGTAGAATAAACTCTACTTCAGTTGAAATGCTCTAAATTCAAGTTTTCGTTCTATGAGTCATAAACAGAGCCCAAAAGCAAGCCTTCAATAGAGCTCTATTGAAGGCTTGGTTTTGGGCACTGTTTATGTATCATAGAACGAAAACTTGAATTTAGAGCATTTCGACTGAATTAAAGTTTACTCTACTCGACAAGAGCTTTCAAATGAGCACACGCAGAGGTATGTACGACGACTTTCATTTTTG
Source organism: Chirona hameri (assembly GCA_036785665.1). Classification (NCBI taxonomy): domain Eukaryota; kingdom Metazoa; phylum Arthropoda; class Thecostraca; order Balanomorpha; family Balanidae; genus Chirona; species Chirona hameri. The sequence continues at coordinate 47,347 of JAXIVJ010003155.1, read as the reverse complement.
ACCTTTGGGTAGGGATCGCTGAACTTACGGAGGCCCGGGGGGCCAAAACTCAAAGGATCGAAATTAAATTTGGCATACTTGTTATTAGCCGAAAGAAGAACGCCGTGTCAATTGGCAGGCTAGCACCGACGAAAAAGTGTTTTGTTTTGAGACACTCTAGGAGGGGTGGGGTTCGCGACAAAATTATATAGTCTCCCGTAACCCGTTCCAAGCCGTTCATTTTCCAAAAATGTGCCCCATTCCCAGCCATTTCCGTCCCATTTCCATGCCCATACGGGATTCCGGCTCCATGAGGGGCTCTACAGTCAGTTCTTCGTCTGTATCATTTTATCTGCTGCTGACCGGAGTTCCCGTGGCCCGAACATGAAGAAGTAAGAAGTAGCTGCGTCCGAAGCAGGATCTAGCGACCACAGCACAGTGGCGGCGGAAGAGGGGGTAGGGGGTTGGGGCAGCTGCCCCCCACTCAAGAAGTTGGAGTGGGGGGAGGGCAAGCATATGATGTTGCCCCCCCCATACATTTGTAAGAGGGCCCTCCAAGAAGTTAGTTCGTTTTTTTTTAACCGAAAAAAAGACCGAGGTCCCCGAGGTGCCCGAGCCAGCCTGAGGGGCCCTCTAAGGTAGACCGACAGAAGGCCCTCAGTCGGCCTGAGGGCCCTCGGAAGGCCTGAGACTTTAACGGCCATGGGCTATGGCCCTATCCGACGTTTTTGGCGACCATTTAGAGGCCCTGCAAAATATAGTAGTCCAAATCCGAGGAGATACCACTTCGCGTTTTTGTTTTCTTGGGGGGGGGGGCGGGCTTTGGCCGTGGATGGGGGCCTTTGTCCGAGGGGGCATACTGGGTTTCTTTGCCTCCCCCTCCCCTCATCCGAAAATACCTTCCGTTGCCACTGGCACAGCACGGAAACGCATAACTATCGCCAGTATCGCCGCAACAATGATTCCGTGCTGAAGCAGTTTACAAGCATGTATAGGACGGCGGAGTGGGTTTTTTTCCTGACCTTTAAGTTTTCACTGTCTCTACTTCTTAGCGTGGATGTGTGGTTTTTAACTTTGCTTCCATCTTAACCTGACTCTGCTGGAATCTTGCATGCAAAGGCGCTGAGATTGTGAATATAATTTACACAAAAAAATGACAGGAACACGATGAGCCATATTTATTATATTATATCTGAACTCAGAAAATCGCCCAAATCACACAGTAATGAGGGATGTCCAGTGCAGCAGTTAGTATAGCCGCGACTGTGCTGTGTAGATCTGGGTAACAGCTATACCCAGATCATAATGAAGGACTAGAATAGTGACTCGAATCCGTAGGTTTTCTCTGTGATGAACTCCGATTTGGCGTGGCGTGGTTATTGTCTCTTTCCATGCGCATCCAAAGGCTTCCAAACAGGACAAATTGACTACCGATGCCAGAATGGTTCTTTTGTTGCTTTTTAGCCACCGAGAGGGCACGGGAGATTACGGATGCCCGTAATCTCATAGTTTACAACTGGGTTGGCAAATTATCGCCACTGGGTGGGCATTTTGGAGCACTGGGTGGGCATTTGCCTACCAGTTCCTTACTTACGGGATTCCCTGTACTAATTATTATAATGCATACACTGGCGAAATCATAACATCAATACTTCTTAGTAGCTGCAAATTTACAGCCTCGTGACCATAAGGAGCACAGCCGGACGGTTCGCCACGCGCCGCACGGCTGTGGTCTGTCCTAAGCTCTGCATTCTCCACTCCTCAACCTTCCGTGCGACGCCGCCATCACTGGCTGAAACCCTGCCTGTGGTGTGATCGCGTGCGATATGGTGCCGCAGATGGTGACTCAGCGCGTAATGGCGGCTTTGCGGCGGTTTTGGCGGCGGTAGACGTGGTACGGGAGTTTTCAGCGCCGGCGGTCACATGCAGAACGATAGGCGACGCTGTCCGACCCAGCTGTGCGCAGTCACCACAGGCTGATGGCATCAGCAACATGAAGGTGCCATAACGGATCCCGCCCGTGAATTCCGAATCGGATTTTACGCTTTTGTTAATGCTTGACAGGTGACGTGGCTGAATGAAACTGTTTTGCTGCGAAGCGGCACAATTTGCCATTAGCCGGAGGAAAATAGGCCCATACGATTCACTAGCGCAATGACAACCTTGACTGATATCGGCTAGCTTTGTTGTTTTCCTATTCGAACCGTCCAATTCCTTCCCCACAAAACTATCGGGATGATTACGTCATTCGATTTTCAACGGTCACTGGTTCAGGCAGAAGCACCGCGGGAAAAATCAGATAAAGCTGGTCAGGTCGGAAAGTCCGAAACATTTCATTGCGTGCCGTCTTAAATTCAAAAGGATGGGTAATTTTAAGCCAGTGATGCAGTTTTACAAGCCACGTGTCTGGAGACAGCATTATATAACCGCTTCCAGGGGCGTCGCCGACGGGAGGTAGGGGAGGGGGGGGGGGGGGGGGAGGGTCCGGTCCGGATCCCCTCCCCACTCTCAGAAGGTGCTCTGAAGAATGTCTCAGAAGAAGTCATTCAGTCACTCAGAAGAAGGTCTTTGGATTTGACCAGGACATGGGGGGGGGGGTCGACCCCCCACTTTTTGCGGGGAAAGTTAACAGTTTATCGTAAAAATTGTCTTTGCAGCAGTCAAATCCAGCTATCCACAGTGAAAAACTGGACAATGTCGCGCCGCTCCGCGGCATGATGCAAGTTTCGCAATTGCTTGTACAAATTTGGAACATGAGAAAATGAATTACATTAAGTGTCTGGCAGAGGTTCTCCTTGGCGGTAACTGCTGGCCGCAGGGCCCACTCGCTTTATCAAATATTAACTTTCAAGCGGGCTATATGTTTAGCTAGTCTGCCGAGTTCCGAAAAAGGCGACGTGAACGTAAAGACGCGAACATCGGCACCCGGAAGCTGCTCCAGCGGTGCCCAACTTGCTGGACCGAAGAGCTAATAGTGGGGACCTAGCCAGGGCCATCTGCCCAAGCCAACCCCCCCCCCCCCCCCCCAGGCTCCTACAGATCCTCAGGGACCATTTATGCGCGGAAAATTATTTCTGCCTCTTGCTGTTTTCAAACCAATAGCAGTTACCAGTTGTTAGTTACAGTTCGGTATATATGTATACAGTTATTATTATCATATGTACTATTGAGCGCTGACTGCCATCGGTCATCGTGATTTACTATCCGAGGCTAATGTACATGAAAAACTACCTTCATTTCAATATTTTTCATCATACCGAGATGTGCAACCAGGAAAACGAAGGTGAGGAACCTGAGGTTTGGCTCCACTCACGGTCTGGTTCCAATATTAACATTTAGTTTCGCAAGACCTAAAATTAACATTTTCACGCCGCTTCGCGGTGTCACATCGGTAGCCATCGCCATAACGAAGCTATCGTCATCGTCCTTGGTTGGTCGTAACGCGGAATTGTATGAATAGCATTTTTAGCTTTTTATCCTCTACAAGGCCCACCGCCTATATTTCTGGGTCGCCCACCGCCAGGGGCGTCGCTACCGGGAGTCCGGGTGCCCCGGACCCCCCCACTTTTGAGCGAGTGCCGAAGGCGCCCCCTCAAAAAGTGGGTCTGTTCTGGGTTTGAGAGGGCGCCGGAGGTGCCCTCTAAAACAAAACAAAAAAACTCCCAAAAAATAAAACCAAGGAAAAACTAAAACAAACACTAAAAATGCCCGCCAGCCAGTGGTGTACCGAGTATACCGAGTGATTCAGGGCATGACCCATGATCCTTTGGACCCGAGGCGGCAGGCGACCATGCAAAGCTGCCGCCCCTCCGATCAGTGATGGCGCCCCTCCGGCCAGTGAGGATGCTCCCCCGGCCAGAGAGGGCGCCTCCTGCCGTAGACGGCGCCTCTGCGGCCCGTGACAGCGCCCCTCCGGCCAACGACGGCGCCCCTCCGGTCAGTGACGGCGCCCCTCCGACCAGTGACGGCACCCCTCCGACAGTGACGGCGCCCCTGCGACTAGTGACTGCCCTTCTCCTGCCCGTGACGACGCTCCTCCGGCCATTGACGGCGCCCCTCCGGCTAGTGACGGCGCCCCCTCCGGCCAGTAACGGCGCCCCTCCGGCCAGTGACGGCGCCCCTCCGGTCAGCGACCGCGCCCCTCCGGCGAGTGACGGCGCCCCTCGGACCAGTGGCGGCGCCCCACCGGACAGTGACGGCGTCTCTCCCGCCAGTGACCGCGCCCCTCCGGCGAGTGACGGGGGGAGCCTCTCCTTTCGCACGGTGCGGAAGGAGAGGCTTGCAAAATTGTCATCAATATTGGTGGCGCCCATGTCGATCGGATGGCGCCCCTCAAGGCAATGACCTGGTCCTTTGTCAATTTCTTCGCGCACCACTGCCGCCAGCATATGTGTGTGCGCCCCTATGCGAATGAGGGCCCAAGCTCATGTGCGTCCCTCTCCCAAAATATGGCGCCCCCTTCATAACAGGTGCGATGGCGGCAAGGTGCCTTCCGAGGGCGGCATAAAGCGCTCTGAGGGCGGCAAGAAGCCTTCCTAGGGCGGCAAGATGTCTTCCGAGGGTGTCATGGTGCCTTCTAAAGGCGGCATAATACGTTCTGAGGGCGGCAGAATGCCTTCCGAGGGCGGAAAGACGTCTTCTGAGGGCGGCATAATGCGCTCTGATGGTGGCAAAATGCCTTCCAATGGCGGCATAATGCGCTCTGAGGGCGGCACAATGTGTTCTGAAGGCGGCAGTATGTTCCGAGGGGGGCATGGTACCTTTCAAGGGCGGCATAATGCACTCTGATGGCGGCAGAATGCCTTCCGAGGGCGGCAAGACGTCTTATGAGGGCGACATAATGCGCTCTGAGGGCGGCAAGATGTCTTCCGAAGGCGGCACGATGCCTTCCGAGGGCGGCATAATGCGCTCTGAGGGCGGCAAATTGCTTTCCGAGGGCGGCAAGATGTCTTCCGATGCCTTCCGAGGTCAGCAACACGTCTTCTGAGGGCGGCATAATGCGCTCTGGGGTCGGCAAGATGCCTTCCAACTTCAAAGGACAGCATGGTGCCTTTCGAGGGCGGCAAGATGTCTCCCGAGGGCGGCATAATGCCTTCCGAGGGCGACGAGATACCTTCCGGGGACGGCATAATGCGTTGTGACTGTCCAGTCGGCGCCCCTGCATGCCTCGCGGGGGGGGGGGTCGCCCCTGTGAGTGTAGGTGTCGCCCCTCAAGTCGTGCACCCCGTTATGTTGCAAATGAGGCCCCTTTTGGACTGGAGATATCGATCCCAACAGCTGTGTCCCCCTCCCGAAATGTGCTTTCTGGTTGTGCGCCTGGGCCGATCCCTTGGATTACTCACCACTGTACCTGGCATGATGCACCGAAGCGATCGGTACCATTCTTATGTCTGTGCGATTTACCGTTTTCAAGTTATTGGCTGATGTTTCCTTTCCTTCCTTGATAAGCTTCCCTTTAATTGTTTTCTTCATTGTGAATTTTTGTTTACTACCCATACCTTCAGTGCTGTGAATATGTGGAGTGAAATGCATCGAGTGGTAGTCGATATGATCCGTTAACCCGGCATTGACTGGGTCTCAGCCGAACGCCATTGACAGGGGGAGGGGGGCGTTAAACGCCCCCCTCTCCCAGTCAATAGCGAGGGCGGCTTTCGAATGCCGCCTTCGAATGCGCAAGGCGGCATTCGAAAGCGCTCAATGAGACAAAGCCAAATAATGCTCTACAATTTCAAAGTGAGGTTAAACGTCAGGTCATGATCAGGTCAAAGGTCAAAATCGCCGTATTTGAGTTTATGGGCGATATTTTTCATTCAAAGCCTTCGCTTACGACCATGATCACCCAAAGTGCTGCCAAAGGTATGATACACATCCTGCATGAGCTAAAGTGAGATTGTGTGCCAAGGTCAAGGTCAAGGTCAGGTCACAAAAGGTCACTATGCTCAACATATATACGAAAGTCATGCAACACATTTTGTATGGGTTATTTGCCATGTATAATTCGATAGCGATAGTCATTTTACCACCTGACTTCATTTACGTGAAGCTAATTTCAAGTTCAGGTCAAGTTCAGGTCAATGAAGGTCAAATATTTAAATTGGTAAATCTAAATACAAAAGGCATATTTCTAGACCAGTTTTGTCTCCGAAATACAGTGGTATCATGTATTTGTCTGTATCTGGTCACTAAAAGCAAAACAAAACACAATTTGTTAATATGACGTCATGAGATACCCATACTTTAGATGCCATAAGTCAGTCAAAAATGGTGATATCATTCTGAAATTTGGCATGGTAGTTTCCCATATGTGGTTCTCTGACATATATTCCGTTTTTTTAATATCTTTGAAAAAATTGGTTTTCTGGGCATTTCCCTCCCCAAAAAAACTTTTTGAATTTTTGGGAGTCAAAAATAAGAATTGTCAGAAATCCGAGATAGCCATGTTGTATCCCTTGCCATTTGCTATCTTTTGACGTTTTTGGATTGCATTTTCCTTAAAATATGGAATTTGTACGGTCTATTACATTTTAGCTGATTTTGGTGTAAAACTCGTGTGTAGTGACGCCACTAAATTCGCTATACCTCGAAATTTTCGACGAAATTGCTTTATTTTTCCACAGAAGACGTAAACGTGATTTATAAGAAGGTACCCGAAGTTTCACGTTGATAGCGCTATTGGTCTTCAAGCTGTTACGAAAATTCATCAGGAAACGCCCCCCCCCCCCCCAGTCAATGGCGGGTTAACCCGCGCCTCGCTTGGGGTCGACAGCTGAACGCGCCCCGCTGGGGGGAATAAATTTTACCCCCCTCGTATCTTCCGAACCAATGACCGCAGCGGGACGCACAAGGCGGTGTTCGAAAGCTCTCAAGGAGACTAATATATTACGTACCCGGAATTCTTAAAACAAGGTCACATGTCAGGTCAGATCAGGTCAAAGGTCAAAATTGAGGAATTTCAGTTTTGGGCCATACTTTACATTCAAAGCCTTATATTGCGACTATTATCGCGCAAGGTGCTCTCAAAGGTATAATGCATCTCCCGTATAAGCGAAAGTGAACTTGTAAGCAAAGGTCAAGGTCAATGTCAGGTAACAAAATGTCACAGATCTACGAAAGCCATGCGACACACGATGTATGGGTTATTTTACACGTATAATTCGATAGTTGCAGTCATTTTCACAACCTGACCCCATATAATGGCCCTCAGGTCAAGGTCAGGTCACAACAAGGACACAATTTGAAATTGATTAATGTAAATACAAAAAGATGTTTCTAGACCAGCTTTGTCTCAGAAATACAGCGGTGGTATTTATTTGTCTGTATCTGGTCAATAAAAGCAAAATAATGTAACTTGAAAAATGACGTCATGAGTTACTTATACTTAGGGAGCCATAAGTTAGTCAAAAATAAATATATTACGTTGAAATTTGGTTCGGGTATCGTCCATAGTTGGTTCACTAACATATATTCCGGTGTGTTGTTGAACATCTTTAAAAAAAAGATTTTGTGGAAAAAACTTTTTTGCATTTTTTTGGGGTAAAAAAAAACACAATTTTGCAAATCCGAGATAGCTATTTTTAAGAAAATGTAATTTCCGTTCTTTTGACGTTTTTGTTTTGCAATTTGCATCAAAACATGATTTGCTACTCATAGTTTCCAAGTTATTGAGCAAATCCGGGAGGGGGAGGGGGATACAATTTACCCCCCCCCCCAGCGGGGCGCGGGTTAATTAAACTAGTCGCTCATTAGTCAGGAATATGTCCCATGTTGATGTTCAATGCGCAGTCCTTGCATGAGCGTGCCGCTGCGCGGGTGTATGTTTGAAGTTGTTAAAGCTGTACTTTTTCGATTTAAAAAAAAAAATGAATTGCCCGCTGCGTAACGTCGACATTTATATTCGACATTTATGTCTTGATTCGTCGATATAATTCGTCTATATGTAATTATAATTCGCCGATGCATGTTTCACCACCATTGACCAGGAATTGCAAAGCTGTATTTTTTTGATTTAAAACCAACAAAAAATTAATTGCCCGCTGCGTAACGTCGACATTTATATTCGACATTTATGTCTTGATTCGTCGATATAATTCGTCTATATGTAATTATAATTCGTCGATGCATGTTTCACCACCATTGCCCAGTCTTCCCATCAGCAATAACGCTGATTCGCGACGCTTTGAAAACCTTTTTTTCTGGCATAAAACCCATCCTCCCAATATGGAAGGATTGGTAGTAAGTTCAATTGCTCTTTTTGCGTGAAAGAGGGACCGGAAAATTAAGTAAGTGAAATCCAGGAAGTTCATGGGATTTGCGCCCCTCTAGGCCGGGGTGTTTCCTCTGGGTATGGCGCCCCCTGGCAGTGGACCCCCCCCCCCACACACACACTTTTTAGAAGGTAGCGACGCCCCTGCCCACCACCTACATTTCTGGGTTTAATCAGGCAAACCCATAAAAAAATTAGCGCCGCTTGGCGGCGCTAAATAACAAGTACCTACTATAAAATGAAAATACACATCAAAAATGCTGGCAAGGCACGCACAAGTAAGGGTCGTCATTTCAGCCGACCCCCCCCCCCCCCCCCCACACACACACACACTCAAAAATTATCGGCGGCGACCCTGACCGCTGCTCTTCTTTTTCTCTAATTCTACCAAACTTTGATTAAAGGGGATGTTTCACCTTTGTATTAGTTTTAAACTTAGATAGCCATTATCCTGGGCCGTTATTGAAATGTCTAAATTACTAAGGTCATTTTTCCCAAAACTTAACCGTTTTTAAGCAATTTAATTTACCATTTGCAAAATGCACCCTGGCTGGTGCAGCCGCTGATTGGCTGACAGCCACTTTGTCAGCCAATCCCACTTTGTCAGCCAATCAGCGGCGGTCTATAGTTCAATAATGACGTCATCAGCCCAAATTTAATAACTTAATTTTTATAAAGTCAAGTGACTTTTCGAGTGAAAAATATCACCATCGTTTTCAGCAGCACTTACTTCATGTTTGCGACTACAGCCAGCGTATATTTGACAACTTTCAGAAAGGTGAAACATTCCCTGAATCTCTTTAAAGGGAATGTTTCATCTTCGTATTAGTTTTAAACTGAGATAGCCATTATCTTGGGCCGGTATTGAAATGTCTAAATTACTAAGGTCATTTTCCCAAAACTTGAACCGTTTTTAAGCAATTTAATTTACCATTTGCAAAATGACTCCAGGCTGGTGCAGCCGCTGATTGGCTGACAGCCACTTTTTCAGCCAATCCCACTTTGTCAGCCAATCAGCTATAGCTCAATAATGACGTCATTCGCCCAAATCTAAAAACTTAATTTGTATACAGTTAAGTGACCTTTCGAGTGAACAAATATCACCATCATTTTCAGCAGCACTTACTTCATATTTTCTACTACAACCAGCATATATTTGACAACTTTTAGAAAGGTCAAACATTCCCTTTAAGTAAAAAACATATTTAGTCGTGGTGGTGGTGGTGGTTTCAGGCTTAAAGGGAGTGTGCCTACTCACATCGCTTATTTGGGGTTATTGACACTGGTCTATAGAACATACACTCAAAACCTGTTTTGAGAACTTTCACAGAAAGGTATCCATCGATATGCCTCCATGGGCTCCAGCGATCACTTTAGGCATTTTCCGCGCTTTGGAAACCATTTGGTCTCGCTTCGAGACTAAAACAACATTATATTTTACCGTCATTGGTCTCTGAGACCATCAAGCAATCAACGAATAAGAAAAGTCTGTCACGACCGAGGATCGAACCCGCGGGATGTTTTTGCAGTCAGCTGCATTCAGCCGTTGAGACAGTGAATGATCTCCTGAAATTGAATTCATTCCATGAAGATGGCGCCACCATAGCAATGGCATGTGGCGTTGTAATTATGTATTCTTTATGCAGAATAATCACCAACAGGCACATCCCACTAATAGGTGAAGTCATAAGGTAAAACATCGCAAACTGTACGCTATATACACTCTTGGCGTGACACTATAGAGATAGGTCCATTGGCGTGACACTATAGACCAGTGTCAAGCCAATGGACCTGGGCTCGGGAGAAAAGCTTCTAAACATCCAGGACAATTCTCACCTTGTCTTCAGTGGCAGGTTTGATGCAGCTTCCGTTTGTGGGCTATTGGGGACATTGGAGGAGGAAGACCTTCGCAGCCTCCGGGACCACCTGCATACTGCTCTGCCGGATACCATCCCTGCAACGGCTGGCCGTTAGCTTGCTCGGAGGAATGCGGGCAGCTCGGCACGCCTGGTGGAAGATTGCTGGGCTCTTGGATTCTCCATTGTCAACGGCGTACTCGCAAGCCGAGCCAACTCAAGCACGCTCAGGCCGGCTGAGCGTAACCCGTTGGAGCCCCGCCCACCCCCGTCAAACAACGCGTCAGCCATCACCAGCTCAATGGAGGGGTTGGTGGCGTCGCATCTACGTCTAGAAAGAAGTTACTCCGGTCAGCAACGCGATATTAATCGCGTCAGAGAAGAGCTAGGGGAGCTGCGTGGCCTCCGTGAGGAGATAGCTGAGCTGCGGGATCCCAGGGAGAATGTGGATGAGTTCCGAGCTGCCGTGGCTGATCGAGACACCCGCATCATGCACTTGGAGGCCCAGGTGGCGGAACTGCTGTCTTCGACTGGTACAGCCCCTCCTTCGCGGCAACCGGTCAGCCCGGAGAAAACCCGGCATCTTGCCAGAGAGGTGGCTGGCCTCATTAACGTACAAGAACTCGGTGCATCCATCGCCGCTGCACTGCATTTGAGGTCGCGTGATTCTGACAGTGAGGCTGATGACCTAGTTTGGCCCTCTTTGGCGGCCGGGGCAGCTGGTGGTGCTCGCCGCCGTGAGACCGCGGCTCGCAGGGTCCGCGGCCAAGAGAATACTGCGGCCAGAGGCGCACCAAGGTCACGCCCTTGGGCAGATGCAGCTGCAGTCTCTCGCGGCCCGAGTGTGGTGGCTCCAGCACCAACAACGCGGCGAGAGGAGCCGCGCCCCCTCCCTGCTGTGAACGCCCCAGAACATCGTCAGCCTGCGGTCATTGGCACTGGACCGAGGTCGGCGACTGTTGCCTCTGCCCCTGCGTGCGCTGCTCGTACGCTCTCTTTTATGCTGGAGGGAGTACGTCCAGAGGCAGCGGACGCGCGTGTGCGGAATCTGGTTGAGGAGGTGACGACCTCTCTGCTCAATTTTCAACGAGTGAAGCGGCATAGCGGTGCCCGGCGCGGCCTGCAAGCGTTCCGTTTCGACGTGGACGCCGCGGACGAAGCTGCCGTCACGAACCTCTGTAACTGGCCGATGGGTCTGCGAGTCCGTCCGTGGACGGTGAAGCCATATGGTTGGCAAAATATCCCAGTGAGGACCCTTGGATTGGGCCAAACTGCGAATCCCAAGAGGCAGCAATCCACCTCAACAGCGCCACTTCTCAGCTCAGCAGAAGGCGCTGCTGCTGCTGCCCGTCTCAACCCTGCCCAGTCGTCGGGAATCACTGGATCAGGTCCGACTTCTAAGTTGGTGGCCACTGGGGTCACAGGCAACAGCGCGGCGACGGCAACCTTCCTGCTAGAAGGGATCCACCTAGAGGCCTCTGACGCCCAGGTTCGGAACCTAGTCTGGCCACTAGTCAACAACCTCCACGAGTGCCATGAGACCCGACGTGGAGGGATGCAGGCGGGAGCCAAGGCCCATCGGATCGTGGTGGATGCTGCGGATGGTGCTGCTGTCCTGAATCCAGCCAACTGGCCGGCTGGGCTACGTGTTCGCGCCTGGTCGGCACAGCGTACACAGCCGTTTTAGCCCGTCAGGTCCCACCCAGCACACCGCCGGCAAGGAAACTGGTCGGAGGGGGTCGCTGATTGCGGTTTCAGACGTGGCTCCGGGCGACTCCAAGCTGCTGGAGACACGGACTGATAGACGGGCCTCTGGAGGCGAACCTTTGGAGGGAGACCTAGCTGAAGTGACTGATGGAGCCAATCTGGTGGGTAATCTTAAAATTGGAGTGTACAACTGCGAAAGATTTCTGTCAGCTCTCCCGTATGTTACCTCACTGCTAAAGTCTTGTCATGTGCTATTTCTGTCGGAAACGTGGCTGTCTGCGTCAGAGCAGAGTACTATGACGCAAGTGATGCATGATGGCTGTAATGATTTATTCTGTGTCCAATAATTTGCAATGGAGCTCCCTCCAGGTGTAGGTTCTGGTAGGCGACATGGAGGGGTAGCCCTAATCTGTAAGAGACTAGCCGGCTTAAATTTTCGTGAAATATCTTGTGATGACGCCCGACTGAGCGGTGTAACTATATGTAATGATCGTAGCCCTCTAGTAACAATCTTCGGTTGCTACATGCCTTTCTGGGACTGCTCAGCCCAAACTGTAGATTATTACGCGGAAATTGTTGGTAAACTGGATGCCCTGATTGCAGCCCATCGATCCACCGCTCCAGTGGCACTCGTTGGAGACTTTAATTGTGCGCTCCCACGGATGCCTGCAACCTGTAGACCTGAGAACTGGGCGCAGTTGAGAGGGTTCTCTCCCCTGAGCTGCCAAATGCAGGGTCTGCTTGATGAACACGATCTGATAGTGGCTGAGTTCTGTTTCCCACAAGATACTTGTTATACATTTGAGCGAGGGGACTATCACACTCATATAGATCAGATCGCCATACCTTGGTGCCTGAAAGCGGTTATGGTCAGCTGCAGAATATTGCCGCCTTCTTTTGAAAATCTGAGTCCGCATCTGCCTATAATTGTCAGCTTTGATATTGACATTCGTGGCACTGCTGACTGTGTGAACTCTGCCGGAGTGCCCATCCCACGCCCTGACTCTTTGAGATGGGACTCAGGGGAACGCAATGAAACATACATGCATCTCCTATCCTCTAGTCTTTCAGCTGTTCCATGGAGCATCACGGACGTTGCTGGCTGCCTTGATGAATTTGCCGATTTCATTACGTCTAGCATTCACGCAGCGGCCCGAGACTCTGGCTGTGCCAGACCATCTCGACCCCCCAGGGCCTGGTGGACTCCCTCGGTCTCAGCCGCACGAGACCGCTGTCGACTCTGGCATCGGGTTTGGGTCGAATGTGGGAAGCCAGGGCAGGGCGTCGTGCATGACTGCTATCATGAGGCTAGGTGGGCTTATAGGCGCGCCTGCAAGGTAGCTGCTCGCTCCAGTATTGACCAGGAAGCTAAACTTCTTCACAGGCTTCGCCAAGGAAATCTTCCATCTTTTTGGAGACATGTAGGAAGAGTTCGCCGCGAGCAGCAGCCTGTTCAGTGTGCGCTAGATGCCGAATGTTTTCGTGCACATTTCTCAGCGATTCATGAGGATAGCGAAGAGCAGCTCAGCCCTTCCCAGAGACTGATTCGTGACGCAGTAGCTGAGCGATTTGCCGAAGGTTGTGACGATGCTGAGCCAAGGGTTGTAGCACGAGAGGAGGTGACTCAGCTTATCCCGAGACTGAAACGAGGCTCCGCCCCAGGACCTGATTCTGTAACCGTCGAGCATTTGATTTTTGGTCAGTGTCCTGAATTGCTTGAGGCTATTGCTGGCTTGCTGACAGCTTGTGCAACTGGACGTGTCCCAGCCCTCCTTTTCGACTAGTGTGGTGAAGCCGATTTTAAAAAAGCCGGGTATGGACCCTAATCTGCTAGATAATTATAGGCCCATCTCATTGACGTCTACCCTGTCCAAGCTGCTTGAGCTTCTAGTGTTAACCGAATTGGAGTCCTCTTTCGTTCCGCATGACCTACAGTTTGGGTTTGTTCACCATAGAGGTACAACTGAGGCGTCCCTGTTGGTCAGTGAGACGGTGCAATGGCATCTAAGGAGAGGCTCTCCTGTGTTTGCGGCCAATTTGGACGCTAGGAAATTCTTTGACCGAATTTGGCATGACGGTCTTTTTTGGCACCTCATCGAGCTTCTGAGTGTCAGAACTTGGTGCCTATTGCTGTGGTGGTTTCGAGAACTGCTTGGTCAAGTAGCCTTTCGAGGGTTTCAGTCTCGTGACTTCCGAGTGCACAGGGGAACTAGGCAACGGGCAATTTTGTCGCCAACGCTGGCCAATGTTTTCCTCCGTCTTTTATTAGCGGCGCTGGATGACAGCAGCAGAGGGGCAGTCCTCCATGGATGTCATGTTCCGGCGGCCTGTTATGCTGATGATCTGTGTCTCCTATCGTGTAACGTCAGCTATCTTGGTCATCTCCTATTTTTTTTGTGGAGAAGTTTGCAATAAACTGGAGGCTAGAGTTCACGAGTCCTGATAAAGCCAAGACCAAGAGTTATTGTATTGTTTTTGGCAGTGACGCACTGGCAGAGGCACCGTCATGGTTCCTTACTGACCAACAACTTAGAGTAGTCAGTGAGACAGAGCATCTTGGCACTGTCGTCTCTTCTAACTTGCAGGCGAAACAGCACGTCAATCAGCGTGTGAAGCGTGCCCGCGGCTCCTTTTATGGCCTAACGCCTGCTGGCATCTTCAGCAAAGATTTGGCCCCCTTGGACAAGGTATTCCTGTGGCGCACGATTGTAGCTCCTTCTCTGACCTTTGGAATTGCAGTTGTCCCGCTCCGGCCTGAGGATGTCAGTGAGCTTGGAAGCTTTCAAGCTCCCCATATCAAGGCGGCGCTTGGACTGCCACCTCAGGCCCACCATTCAGCCCATTCAGCTACTTGCGGTACTTGGAGTGCCAAGCATCCAGGAGACCCAGAGATGCATGGTTTTTCGCGGCCTTTGCAATGTCTTTAAGTCAGAGCACAGGCTGTCCAGAGCCATGACGCAAGGCTTAGCCGTGCTAGCTGTTGACTCTTCCCAGCTGGATGGATCGTTTCTGGGGCTCGTGCATAGCATGTGTAATTATAATTTTGAAAATGTTCTGTCTTTTGCCTCGGGGAACATCGACCCATAAATGATCCATCCGCAGTCAGAGCCTGATGGAGTCGTTGACTCACTCCGTTTTTTGTCATCGTACACAGATGAATCTGCCCGCCATCTGTTGCGCCTTATGGTGATGCCATGGTATTAGGCAATATATGGCGATGCCGACCTTTTAGCCTTGATGTGGTCTCTTGGGATATTGATGCTGTACTGTACAATATCGTGATGCTCTGTTTTTGTGCAATGATGTGTGTGCGCACTGGCCACTGCTCTTGGAATGTGTCACTACATGTGATGCAAAATAAACGTGATGATGATGATGATGATAGCCACACACACACACGTCACGTCTATTCAATTCACCCCTCCCCACACACACTCAATCACACACATACCACGACATATTCTAATACATAAATATATGATCACGTACGAGACCCCGCCATCGCCGCTCCGCGTTAAATCGCAACATCATTTCGCAGGGCGGGTCTCATCGAATCCTACCTAAGTGGGATTGTCCCTCACATATTTTTTAACAGAGGCTCTGAAGCTGTAGGTCGCCAGAAATGGGTCGGCTGTCTCTGGATACCTACAAGTGTGCTCGTTAAACGCCAGCGCTGCACGGCGAAACAAGCCACGTTTGAGGCTGTCCTTGTTGGCAAATCGAGCAGTCGGAACATGGAGCAGCTGCAGTACCTAGTCCGTACCTGGTTCGACGCTGAGGTACCTACGTGCAAAGGAAAACAGCCGTGCAGGTAATCGTACCGACGGAACTGCGTTTTATTTAAATAAATACCAAATAACTATTATTGTTTAGATTGTTTTAATTTGTAAATATTACTTTCATTATTCATACCATCATATCAACACAATATTTATACACGGAATGTCGGTAAATATCAATCTCACCCAGCATTTGCCTTGGTACCATCTTTTTCCCTACCCCCGGTACAAGCCTTGGTAGCTCAACGATAGAGCACTCGCTTAGCATGTGTAGGGTCCCCGGTTCAATTCCGGCCAGCGCCGCGATATTTATTCGAGAACCGCCCATGGTTTCTGAGAAGCATGCATGGTTTCAGCTGTACCTTCTCCGCTGAGAATGTTGACGTGTTCTGAGACCATGGAGAACCCGGCATGGTTTCGAAACGTGTGGCTCTCTGCAGAGAATGGCTAGTGGGTTCGGATACCTCTCGAAGAACCATGCATGGTCTCCGTAAGTTTTCAGTGTAATTTTCTGAATTGACCCATGACTTCGTTTCTCCAGATTCGCCCTAGTTACTGAGATATTCCAAAGACTCCAGGAACTTGCTGGGAGCAAAAAGTTATCGGGTAGACTCCAGAGGACTTCCGCTACTAGAAGCACTGCAACTATCGATTAAACTGCTAGCATATTGTTAGCGCCGGCCAATAGCAATTCAACAAAACAGCTCGTGCACGCTGATAGCAGCAGCCGAACAGAAACTGGACGGCCATCATGATTTTCGATGAAGGCCGTTTCGATGATGGCCGATGGCTATTTTTTTAAGAAGATATCAATTTAGAGCTACGCAACTTTCACATAAAGTTCACAGTGGCAAGAACGTGCTGTGCAAAACTTTTCTTTCTATCTTGCATGATCTTGCAGGCGGTTGCATGATTATATCTTGTGATTGCATTGTCTTATGTGCGCCGTTTTACATAACATCACCATAGTGGCTATCGTTTTATAGATATCGAAACAAAAACTAAGCAAAAAAACAATACAAGTGAAAATTCAACTAAAGGGGCCATATGTGAATTATGAATGAATCTATATGTGAATTTCATCATATACAACAATCAAACCAATAGTTACTTACCGTATGAAAAATATTTTTGACATTCCAAAACAGTAGGGACACTCCCTTTAAAGGGAAGTGTCGACCTTAAAGGGAGTGTGCCTACTGTTTTGGAATGTCAAAAATATTTTTCATACGGTAAGTAGCTATTGGTTTGGTTGTTGTATATATGATGAAATTCACATCTGGAGCCCCTTTAGATGAATTTTCACTTATATTGTTTTTTTCTTATTTTTTTCTTCAATATCTATAAAACGATCGCCACTATGGTGATGTTATGTAAAACGGCGCACATAAGACAATAAAATTACAGTCACATCATGCAAGATTGAAACACAAGTTTTGCACAGCACGTTCTTGCCACTGTGAACTTTATTATGTGCAAGTTTCAGTAGCTCTAAATTGATATCTTCTTAAAAAATGGCCATCGGCCATCATCGACAAACATGATGGCCGTCCAGTTTCTGTTCGGCTGCTGCTATCAGCGTGCACGAGCTGTTTCGTTGAATTGTTATTGGCCGGCGCTAACAATATGCTAGCAGTTTAACCCTATTTGTAACAGGGGGGGGGGGGGGGCGGATTCCGCCCCCCCCCCCTCATGTTTTTCGCAGATATCTCCAGAACGGCTGGGAGCAGGCCCATGAAATTTTGGGACTTTTCATAGAATTCAATACCGCATTTGGAGTCAAAATTTTGAGTTCTTAACCTGAACAGAGGCGGTTCCAGGGCACAGTTTTCGGTGGGTTCGAAGGCGACATTTGGCGATAATACGGAAATGCGACTTTCACGGGTTTCTTCCTAACTGCCTCAAGTATGAAAGCGTTACATCGGTTTACGGTGATTGCAACAAGTGCAAATTAGTTGATGTTAATGAAATATCATACAAATTGTATGGCAGAGGCGGTTTCAGGGGCTTGAAAGGGGGGGGGGGGGTTCCAGGAAGTATTAAATGCTTGGTGAGACGCCAATAGAGCGATGTAAGGGACATTTATAGCTATCAAGATGTTAAAGATAGCTTCTGCTTCCATTATTTGCATAATTTATTACATATAGAGTTTCAGGGGCGTGTTCAGGCACATGAAAAGGGGGGTGACTGGCATGGTGATGACGATATGCCAGCGATAACGGCGCAATAGACGTTTAGCTATAATGATATATGCACATATGAGGCCAGAAAAGGGAATAAAGTAATTTTTGGCAGAGGCGCGCTCAGGAATGGAAGCAAGGGGGTCATATTATTGCAAGGAAACTAAGAGGCATGGGCGTACAATGACATAACATACTGCAGTTTTCGAATGAAACACGCACCACAGGCTACTCTACGAACGATTATAAGATAATAGGCGAGTCCAGGTAGGGTAAAAAGGGGGGTAAGCAATATTAATTGAAGTTGTAGTGAAATAGTCACTGTTGACTAGTTAGTATCATAATAGCGGATAATATACTTATCAAAAGGTCTTGTGCCGCCCCAGTGTGGATCCTGGATACGCCTATGATGCAGTACAACATGCAAAAAGGAACTATCTACGATCAGTAACATATTTATAGTGCTGGGTAGCAACTTGTCTGCAGTTAATATTTTTTTTCCAATTTAACCTCCCTTTTTCACTAACCTGGTACCGCCTATGGCAAAAAAATATGATTTATAACAGTTTTTATAATTTCACAATCACATACCATTTCATTTATCAAAAAAACATCAAAAAATGGTTTTATTACGCATTTACTTCACCCCCATATTGAGTGACCTGCACACGCCTATGATTTTTGAATTTTCAAATGTCACCATCATATATCAATTTCCAATTCAATCTCTATCGATTCCTATTAATTGTATTAAAATCGGTCGATAAACATGAAAGCTATCTTGGATCAAAAATACCACTAAAATGTGTAGTCTTTGCCCCCCTGTTGCCCCCTATCCAAAATTTAGATTTTTGTGTTATTTAGAAATGTAGATCATGTTGAGGGGAAGCAAACACCGTTTCATTTTTGAAAATCGGACGGGTAGATCTCGAGATCTCCGGGGGGGGGGGGCGGAATCCGCCCCCCGCCCCTGTTACAAATAGGGGTAGCCAGGAGCCTGTTACAAATAGGGTTAATCGATAGTTGCAGTGCTTCTAGTAGCGGAAGCCCTCTGGAGTCTACCCGATAACTTTTTGCTCCCAGCAAGTTTCTGGAGTCTTTGGAATATCTCAGCAACTAGGGTGAATCTGGAGAAACGAAGTCATGGGTCAATTCAGAAAATTATGTTCTATAGACCAGTGCCAATAACCCCAAATAACCGATGTGAGTAGGCACACTCCCTTTAACATGAGGTTTTGAACTGAGATAGCAGAATTGTAGCTTGTATATATAAATTATATGATCCAATGTTCGTTTTTCTCAATACTCTACCTCAACGGCTCTAGAGCAGATTTTCGAACAAACCGCCAAGGTTTATACCAGATGGGAGGTTTATACCAGATTGGCTGATGACGTCACAGCATTATAGCCCAAAGAACTTCGCTCTATTTCGCCAAACTTGGGGGCCTTGGCAACTGCCGTCCGCCCCGCAGTTTTTGCCCCGCATGAGAAAAGTGGTGTTCAGACTAGCATTCGCACGGTGTGTACAGTAAGTTTGACCAATCAGCGATGAGCTGACTATAGCGAGCTCAACGGTGATTGGTCAAGCTTATTGTACACAGCACACCACGTCTTATTGAACACGGTTATAATTTATGTCAGGGGGTGTCATCCTGGGATTCCCCATGTATCGACTGCCGAGCGGCTCAGCATTAGCGATGACATCACTGGTGCTCTGGTCCAGTCGTGGCCAGCCCCGTCCGCAGCTGCGCTTTCGAGCGTTTTGCGGTCTTTTGACGGGTGTTGACGAGTGTTGACGAGCGGTAATTTGAAGTCATCGCCGTTAGATAAGTATGTTAGGTAGTTAGGTTGCAAGTCTATACTTTTGAAATATTTTGCTTTTTAAAGTTGTTTTTAAGCATATCTTGAACATTAAGCCAAAATAATGTAATTTCTCGCCCCTCAGTCAGACCGGGGCAGCGTGTGACCGTCTCGCTCCTCAGCCGGGATGGTGCAGCGTATGCCCGTCTCGCCCTCAGCCAGATCGGGGCAGCGTATGGCCATCTCACCACTCAGCCAGACCGGGGCAGGGTATGTCGTCTCACCCTCAGCCGGACCGGGGCACTTGGCAGCATATGGCTGTCTCCCCCTCTCTCTCAGCCAGCCTGGGCAGCGTATGGCCCAGGCCGTCTCGCCCCTCAGCCAGACCGTGGAAGCGTATGGCCGTCGTTGGTACACACCCTAGCGTTTCACCCCTAATTGGGCTAGAGCTTCGATTTAAAAACGAGCGTGTTGCTTGTCACGAGAGGAAGCCAATGATATCCGATTTTAAGGTCCTATGTCCTATGTTAATGCCCCACAATTAAAAAAGTGTAAATGCGTATACATTGAATTTAATCGAGCTAGACTCGCGAAGGAGCATATCATTATGCTAAATGGGTGCCAAATTTGAAATCAGCGTCACAAAATGTCCTAGAAACTGCCAAATTCCAAAAAGGTCATGTCAGGTCATGTCAGGTCATTTGAGGTCAGTGACCTCGGTTGACTTCTGAAAAGGTCAATCGAGGTACAATCTCAAAAGGTAAACCACAACTGTCGCCTGGAAACACCCGTTCATATGCTTCTGAACAACGAAGACTATGAAACTGCACAAGTTACAACGATCAATACTACGGACGCCATTTGCGCCTGCCATGACCTTGAGAAACAAGTCAAAGGTCACAGGTCATGTGACCTACAACTTTAAAATTTTCAGAATATGTGTCAAGTTGCTCAAAAGTGGGGTGCTGAAAGCTTCATTGCAATCAGTTGATATTTACGCGAGTTATTCTCGAAAAACCGAGGGGGAATGGCATCCACCCCCTGCACTGACGAGGGTTAAGCTGTCCGGGAGCTCCAGCTTTAAGCACAACGTTGCCGGGTCGACTATTCTTGCATTTTGGCGATAGGAAAACGCTTAAGTTTGGTAGCCGGTATCTCAGCCGAATATGACGATATTGGGCTAATTATGGATGGTTTCAGTATCTATGAACACTCTTTTAATGTCACGCCATATTTATTTTCTACCCTTTGATGCATATAACACCTTGGTAGAGCAATTAATTAATGCATATAAAAAGAGGAATTAATTTGACGATGTTAAACTTCTTGTCAGTCGTCAAAAATCTGTATAGGTTATACACATTCAGAACACATGTAACCATTATCCTGTAAGTGTAAATACAATATTTCAAGAACATCTAGATGAGAGAGATAGGGGAGAGCCGAGTTATGTGCGGCTTTCCTGGTGCATATCGCGCGTTTCGGGTGGCACGTGACGTCCCGGTCGACCCGATGCCCCGGTACTGGGCCGTGCGTGGCGGTGTGGGGGACATGGACGCCCTCACTGATAAGATGTGTGCACGTTTCCTGGGGGGGGGGGGGGGGTAGCTGTCGACACATAATACGATGTGTCGATATATGTCCCTCCGCACCACCACGCCGGCCCAGCACCGGGTGCATGGGGTCGCCGGGGACGTGCGCGCCACCCAAAACTCGCGATATGGGTTAGGAAAAACGCACATAACTCGGCTCTACCCAATCTTGCCCATCTAGATGTTCTTGAACCATTTTCTTCACATTTATAGGTTCATATTCTAAGATTTTCTTAATATATGCAGCATATACAGATTTTTGACGGCCGACAAAAATTTGACATCGTCAAATTAGTTGGTCTTTTTATATGCATCAATTAATTACTCTACCGATGTGTTATATGCATCACAAGGTAGAAAATAAATATGGCGTGACATTAAAAGAGTGTTCATGGATACTGAAACTATCCATAATTAGCCCAATATCATCATATTCGGCTGAGATACCGGCTACCAAACTTAAGCGTTTTCCTATCACCAAATTGCAAAAATAGTCGACCCGGGAACGCAATACTTTGTGCTTAAAGCTGGAGCTCCCGGACAGCTTAAAATGAGCACTATCCATGGGTTCCAATGTTTCGAAGCATTTTTTGCTTCAAATATGTTAGTTTTAAAAGGAAGATTAAAAAGGATAGAGGCTCTAGCATTTCCTAGATTGCATCCGATAGTGCCATCTGGCGGCCGGCGCTGGAACACAGTGGTTTGTGGAGGTGCGGCGTACAACAAGGTGCACGGCTGAAACGGCACTAATTGGTCGAAAATGAGAAAACTAAAAAGTGGCATTTCCTTAGGCTCTGTAATGAAACCGGGGCAGCAAGAGAGCCAATTTGTTTTCAGAAATCACCTAAAAAAGTACTCTAACGTGCATCGATGAGCTTCCGATTGAATTGCCAGTTTTGTTTTGTCAATGGTTGTTAATTGTAAAGGATGGACGGGTATTTAATCACAACAAGAAGAACGCAAAATATATTTTCCACACCATTGCGTAAAAAAGCCATACGAGAAAAGCCCGGCGTTTGATGGAAACCGAAAAGTACTTGGCGAGAAGAACCAGTCGTTAAAAGTGTGGAACGCTTATCACGATTCACTGGAAATATCTCTCGGAAGGAGTTTTTATATGCAAAATGCGATGAATTTACATCATATTTTGGCCTCGTCTGTCGATTTCAAGTGCTAACTTCATTTTTGTGAGAAAAGGTCATTATTTCCCTTTAAGCAGTCCAAAATATCCATTGCTATCGCATTCTATAGCTCTGATGGTCGGAGCCAGCTCGGTGTCGGTGTCATAGCTCGCTGTCCACGCCTTGTGATCAAGGCGACATCTATTGGAAAGAACTTAAGTCGAGGCTGCTTAACTGTAGCAGTAATTATGCTAACGACAACCCCTGCTGCCATCTATAACTTACCCGTTTCCACTGCGAGTGTTTGTAATCCACAATTCATCCAATCCAATTGTTACTTAACCCTATTCCCTGCGGGGCAGATTCTGCCCCCCCCCCCCCCACCCACCCGGTGGTTTTCACTTGCTGCTTCTAAACCATTAGGCTTAGCGTCCTGAAACTTTGTGACTTTTCCCAAAATTGAATGGCACGTGTTGTGTCAAAATTTTGAGAGAAAAATCGGTCCAGCAAAGGCGGTTCCAGGCTCCTGTTTGGGGTAGGGTGTTACGAATGCGGTTTTGCGTCGCATACTTCCTTCGTGGTTTGCAGTGCAATAAATGCGTCAGAAACAATTGCAATGCAATATGCATCATAGATACTGGGATTGTACATATTTTGAGGGCAGAGGCGCACTCAGGATAAAACAATGGGAGGCGATACCCACCCTGAAATTAGGTCCAACTTCAAATTAGTAAGATGATAAAAGCATTACGCGCATGGTGCCCCCATGTTTTTTTCTTGGATCTGCCTATGCGCAATATATCAAATTTAACAAATTACAGCATACAATGCCCACATGTGACGTTCATGTCGTCCCAAACAATCACGAACAGCACATATTTGTTTCCAGAAAATCCCCCCATTTTACATTCCCTGAAGACGCCTATGATTTAATGTTGTTTTTGTCTTTTGATATATTAAATACCAGTAGATTTGAAGCTCAAAAACGTTTGAAGCATGAAAATCGGTCGAGCCACATGGCCGCAATGCCCTTTCAAAAAACAAAAAATCGGATTTTTTGCCCCTGGCCCCTCATTTCTGAACAAAACAAAAATGTGGGGTCCACAAAGAGAGATCTTGTCATGACGAATCGAATGGCGTTTTCCCCATTGAAATTGACCGAGCGGTTCTCGAGATCTCTGGGGGGGGGGGCAGAATCTGCCCCCCCCCCCGCTGGTTAACGTAATTCTGGACGCCCGCAGGGAATAGGGTTAAATCCGGCATATTTTCTCTACCCTCCCCCTTAACACAAAGTTTACGCTCCTGTGGATACCTGGACATAGTGGCATTCCAGGAAATGAATGGGCAGATCACTTGGCAAAACGGAGTGTCACTCTTCCCCAACAAAATCATCTTTTTTTTGCCCTGTGACGGATATTTATAATTACTTGCATTCCTCTTTCAAGCAATTACTGCAACGCGAATGAGAACTAACCCCATCAGCATCTCATTAAAATAAAACCCATTTTAAAGCATTGGTCGTCATCCAATCAAAAAACTCGATACAGAGAAGTAACATTGTCCCGCCTTCGCATTGGCCACACAAAAGTAACACATGCTATATTTTTTAAAGAGAGCCACCGACATTATGTCCCGGTTGCAATGTGCGCTACAATATAGCTCATATGCTCCTTGTTTGCCCAATATATAAAAGACAACGACAAACGCTCAGAAACTTTACCAATTTAAATCAGATTCCGAAATTCACTCTTGCAAGTTTACTAGGCGATTCACATCCGGAACTACATGAACTGTTCATCTGTCTACACAATACACAGTTAGATAAATTCATATGATGTCACCTTCTAGCGGACCAAACAACCGATTACAAACGGAGATGGGAAGGAAGCAGTGGGCGAGGCGGCAGGATTAGCAGGATCGGTTCCTGCTAAAATCGGTTTTAAGACTCCGGAGAGCGGCCCCGAAGTCCTCCCGCCGGCCCCGATGCCCTCACGCCCCCCCCCCCCCCTCCTTGTCTCCTGGTGTGTGCCTGCGAAGCTGTGCTCTCCCGGCCAGTGAGCATGGCCCGCCGGGAGCCCTCCCCCTCCCGTGGTACGTGACCACGGCACCAGTTACCGCTGCCCCCCCCCCCCCCCCCTGTCTCCCGGTGCGTGAACACGGCGCCAGTTACCGCTGCTCCCCCCCCCCCCTTCCCCGTCTCCCGGTGCGTGAACGCGGCACCAGTTACCGCTGCTCCCCCGTCTCCCGGTGCGTGATCGCGGCGCCAGTTACCGCTGCTCCCCCTCCCCGTCTCCCGGTGCGTGAACGCGGCGCCAGTTACCGCTGCTCCCCCTCCCCGTCTCCCGGTGCGTGAACACTGCGCCAGTTATCGCTGCCCCCCCCCCCCCCGTCTCCCGGTGTGTGAACACGGCGCCAGTTACCGCTGCCCCCCCGTCTCCCGGTGCGTGAACGCGGCGCCAGTTACCGCTGTCCCCCCGTCTCCCGGTGCGTGCACGCGGCGCCAGTTACCGCCCCCCCCGTCTCCCGGTGCGTGAACGCGGCGCCAGTTACCGCTGCCCCCCCCCCCCCCCTCCCGTCTCCCGGTGCGTGAACGCGGCACCAGTTACCGCTGCCCCCCCCCCCCCCCCCGTCTCCCGGTGCGTGAACGCGGCGCAGTTACCGCTGCCCCCCGTCTCCCGGTGTGTGAACACGTCGCCAGTTACCGCTTCTCCCCCTCCCCGTCTCCCGGTGCGTGAACGCGGCACCAGTTACCGCTGCTCCCCCTCCCCGTCTCCCGGTGCGTGAACGCGGCACCAGTTACCGCTGCTCCCCGTCTCTCGGTGCGTGATCGCGTCACCAGTTACTGCTGCCCCCCCCCGTCTCCCGGTGCGTGAACACGGCGACAGTTACCGTTGCCCCCCCCCCCCCCCCGTCTCCCGGTGCGTGAACGCGGCGCCAGTTACCGCTGCCCCCTCCCCCGTCTCCCGGTGCGTGAACGCGGCTCCAGTTGCCGCTGCCCCCCCCCCGTATCCCGGTGCGTGAACACGGCGTCAGTTACCGCTGCCCCCTCCCCCGTCTCCCGGTGCGTGAACGCGGCTCCAGTTGCCGCTGTCCCCCCCCCCCCCCCCCTTCCCCCGTCTCCCGGTGTGTGAACACGGCGCCAGTTGCCACTGCCCCCCCCGTCTCCCTGTGCGTGAACGCGGCGCCAGTTACCGCTGCTCCCCTTTCTCCCGATGTGTGAGCACGGCGCCAGTTACCGCTGCTCCCCCTCCCCGTCTCCCGGTGCGTGAACGCGGCGCCAGTTGCCGCTGCCCCCCCCCCGTATCCCGGTGCGTGAACGCGGCGCCAGTTACCGCTGCCCCCCGTCTCCCTGTGCGTGAACACGGCGCCAGTTACCGCTGCCCCCCCCCCCCCGTCTCCCTGTGCGTGAACGCGGCACCAGTTACCGCTGCCCCCCCCCCCCGTCTCCTGGTGCGTGAACGTGACGCCAGTTGCCGCTGCCCCCCTCCCCCCGTCTCCCGTCTCCCGGTGCGTGATCGCGGCACCAGTTACCGCTGCTCCCCCCGTCTCCCGGTGCGTGATCGCGGCACCAGTTACCGCTGCCCCCCCCCCCCGTCTCCCGGTGCGTGAACACGGCGCCAGTTACCGCTGCCCCCCCCCCCCCCGTCTCGCGGTGCGTGAACACGGCGCTAGTTGCCGTATGTCAATAGAAACAAATTCCATTTACCCTTGCAACTTTGCTCGGTGATTCTCACCCTGAACTGCTTGAATTGCTCTTCAAGATGCTGCACAACACACATATATATAATTTCATATGATTGGGATTTTTGTCCAAGCAATTTGGCAAAAACGCGTGGTTTTTGCCCATTGGCTAGGTCCTCCTCTTTTTTTCTTCTAGTTAGGACTTTTCCAAGAGGTGAACACAAGCTGCTGCGATGATGGCGGCGCTTCATCAACCTGCAGCAGTTAGCAGTTAGTCAGATGTGGGGCTGACTAACGCCACAAGGGTACATTGTGTCACTGATGCGCACTGCTTAATAAAACAAATAAATTTCGCAGAACCTGAATGTGTAGAATGATAGATTTACTTTGCACCGGACAGCATTAGCCGGTTTAACGTAACTATCTGGTCAAATTGACCAGATGTAAGCGCACCTCCGGGAAGCATGGCTTCAGGCCGACCCGGACAAAATAGAAAAGGAGTGTTTAGGCGTCCTGTAACCCCTCGTGCATGCGGTAATGTTGTCGTTCCATGCTCGCATCGTCACCTGACTCTTTAATAATTGAAAGCCAGGTTAAGACTAGACCCGCATTGGCTCGGTGCTGAAAAATACGCTGTTTTGCGCTTTTATAAAATGTGCTGCACTGCAGCCACCAGTGGAAAGTCAGGAGCTCTCTTACTGCTCGGCATCGAAACATTGTTAAAGCTGTCAGGTACTGGAGTTTTGTATGAGTATCTGACAGAGATGCATTTTATTCATTTTCTCGTGACGTTGGACCATCAGATATTTTGATGTTACATTTTACATTTTATGCATTTTATTTGGCAGAACTGCATAGGAATACCGTCTAAAAAGACTTAAAAGATCGATGGTGGCCCTTCGGAAGCCACGTGTCATATTGTGGCCAAACGGGAGACATATTTAGGTTGATCTGAAAATCATCTTGTTCAATTATTTCGTGCAGTTTTGCTCCACCCACCAATATGAGTGAACATTATTGTACAGTCGGGTATTGTTTTGCATCGAAACTTAACTGTCGAGCCTTGCTCCTAACTCGCACGTGATCGGAAATCAATAATCGGTAATCGGTAACGGTATTGATAACGGTAATCGGTAACGGTAATCGGTAACGGTAATCGGTAACGGTATTGGTAACGGTAATCGGTAACGGTATTGGTAACGGTAATCGGTAATCGGTCGTGATCGGTAACTCGCACGTGATCGGAAATCAATAATCGGTAATCGGTAACGGTATTGGTAACGGTAATCGGTAATCAGTCGTGATCGGTAAGTCGCACGTGATCGGAAATCATCAAGTATTATATATCCAATTGGACTTCAGGTTAATGTCCCTCTGACGGATTCCAAAAGCAGTATCACAAGGTGAACATCATACATTTATTTAGCTACATTTGTTACAATACACATCACAGCCAGGTACAGACGTAAAATGCGTCATCGTATAATATCACAGTATCCCTAAGTTGATTATGCTTATTAACCATAGCCGACTGACCGGTGTACGGTCTGAGCCGTGGGGGATTTCAGAGGACCTGATATCTGGACCGAGCTGGCCTTGGTATGTCCGGTTTGGCTGCCTCTAATTAAGCTGGTGAACTGTGGGCCGTGGTAGCCTCCTGTGTTGAAGCTCATCCCACCGTGCAGTGCAGCGTTCTGAAGAAAAAAAAACATTGGTAAAGTCCTTTCTGCTGACAAAGCATAAGTAGTCTTTACAAACAATTTTGTATGATGCGCGCTGGACATATTTTTTTGCCATAATTCCATCACAAAACTTGAACGACCGGTCATAAAACGCTAGGGTGTTGTTACACATTTTAGTATAGTCTAGGAATCACTTTACCTACAGGGTGTTTCATAAAGAATGTCAAATTACAAATAGAAAGTACAAGTAGTAAATATAGTCGAAGCACGTGCAAATTTACAAGTATTGTTGGAAATTGTTGGACATTTTAATTTCCAACAGGTCACAAAGCCTTCACACAGCCAGTGCAAGATGAAAGGTGAAGATGCCAGGCTACCCTCCTCGCGCCCGACGGCAAAATACGCCATATTCCAAATAGCAGTAGGCATGGATGATCTTCAAATTCAGAAATTTGGGGTGAAATCGAAGTTGAAGTGAAACTTTTCGCTATACTTCATATTCAGCACATGACATGGTCAGAATATCGCAGCTGAGAGGTTCATCCTAAGATTCGTAACCAAAAAAAGACTAAAGTTCGACCCGAAACTCATCTGCAACCGGACTGAAGCTCCGCAGGCGAGTGTTCTGCCGTCTGACTGACTAGCCGTGGACCGCCTGGAGCCCATGTCTATCACCACTAGGCTACTAGTTTTGTTGTCATTGACTCTTGCGGAGCTAAGAGAGACATCCTGTTTTGTCTGGGGCGCCTGCAGGCTGTACAGGAGCTGGTTGACTCCATAGACCCCGAATAAGCGATCCGGGTCATATGCCATCTCCATTGAAATGCCCGTAAAGTGCATTGAACTTTGGCATGATGCCGTGGAGCCGTCTTGCTAGATCGGAAAATCGCATCACAAAAATGCAAATGTCCAGATATTCAACTTCGATTTCACCCCAAATATCTGAATTTGAAGATCATCCATGCCTATTGCCTACTGCTATATTTGGAATATGGCGTATTTTGCCATCGGGCGCGAGGAGGGTAGTCTGGCATCTTCACCTCTCAGCTTGCACTGGCTGTGTGAAGGGTATGTCACGTGTTCGAAATAAAAATGTCCAACAATTTCCAACAATACTTGTAAATTTCCATGTGCTTCGACTATGTTTACTATTTGTACTTTCGATTTTGAAATTGACATTCTTTATGTATGTTAACAAAAAATGAGCAATGCGCAGCACATTTTTTTGGCAAAAATAAAGACATTTTGTCGAAAAACATTATTTTATTTCACGTAGCTCTAAATTAATATGCGTTTACTCAATAGCTCAGGGCATGTAACCCTACATTTGGCTCTGCCACTATAATGCAGTCCATTGTTTTACCATTCGAACTATGTTGTCTAAGGTCCAATACAAATGAATCGCATATATATATCAAATAAACACGGTGCTTGATCTACAAATATCCAATATATCCGAAATTTGTAGCACCTGTGTTTAGCCTGTGTTAGCCTGTGTCCTCACTGAACTGGTAGGTGATTAGCTCATTGTATGCAGTAGATGGGAGAGTCACTATAACCATCTCACCTGAAGTCCTGCTCCACTGTCCTGGGTTTGCAGTCCATCAAACAGACCCTGCATCTGTCCCGGGTTGAACAGCGGTGCGGGATGGCCGATACTGGCGCCGTGCAGGCCGATGTGAGCGCTGGGCGGCTTCATAAAGGCAACGCCGGGCTTCCTCATATAGGGAACGCCGGGCTGCCTCATATAGGGAACGCTGGGCTGCCTCATATAGGGAACGCTGGGCGGCTTCAGATAGGGGACGCCGGGCGGCTTCACGAGCGCCTGGTGAGATCCCGCACTGCTGAAGCCGCCGGCGAGGCTGCCAATGACGCCGCTGATCAGACCGCCAGCGGGAAGTTCGCCGCCTTGGCCGTCCACCAAGACGACCTGGTCGTTGAATTTACCATTTTCACCGTTGTTACCATTGTCTTGGCCAGTTGAAGCTCTGTGTTGTCCATTGCCATCACCCGGAGCAACGATTTTGCCGCCTTGGCCGCTGAATTGGCCATGTAGACCTCCGTTTTCGTCATTTTGGTCGTTTTTTTGGCCACCCGGAAGTATGCTTTGGCTATTTTGAGAAGCCAGGGGAACACTTTGGCCACTTTGACCACCTTGACCCCTAACGTGACCGTTCGGGTCTCTATCCTCACCATTTTGGCCACCTGGAAAAACACCTCGGCCCCCTGGACCACTGCCTTGGTCATCTGGGCCTACACCTCGGCCATTTTGACCACCTGGAGAAACACCTCGGCCCCCTGGACCACTGCCTTGGTCATCTGGGCCTCCACCTCGGCCATTTTGGCCACCTGGAGGTTCACCTCGGCCCCCTGGACCACTGCCTTGGCCATCTGGGCCTCCGCCTCGGCCATTTTGGGCACCTAGAGGAGCACCTCGGCCCCCTGGGCCACTGTCTTGGCCAGCTGGGCCTCCACCTCGGCCATTTTGACCACCTGGAGAAACACCTCGGCCCCCTAGACTACTGCCTTGGCCATCTGGGCCTCCAACTCGGCCATTTTGACCACCTGGAGAAACACCTCGACCCCCTGGACTGCTGCCTTGGCCATCTGGGCCTCCACCTCGGCCATTTTGACCACCTGGAGGAACACCTCGGTCCCCTGGACTGCTGCCTTGGCCATCTGGGCCTCCACCTCGGCCATTTTGACCACCTGGAGGAACACCTCGGCCCCCTGGACCACTGTCTTGGCCATCTGGGCCTCCACCTCGGCCATTTTGACCACCTGGAGGAACACCTCGGCCACCTGGACTGCTGCCTTGACCATCTGGGCCTCCACCTCGGCCATTTTGACCACCTGGAGGAACACCTCGGCCCCCTGGACCACTGTCTTGGCCATCTGGGCCTCCACCTCGGCCATTTTGACCACCTGGAGGAACACCTCGGCCCCCTGGACTGCTGCCTTGGCCATCTGGGCCTCCACCTCGGCCATTTTGACCACCTGGAGGAACACCTCTGCCCCCTGGGCCACTGTCTTGGCCATCTGGGCCTCCACCTCGGCCATTTTGGCCACCTGGAGGAACATCTCGGCCACCTTGACCATTATCTTGGCCATCTGGTCCTCCACCTCGGCCGCCATTTTGGCCACCTGGACCGCCGCCTCGCCCACCTTGACCAGTATCTTGGCCATCTGGTCTTCCGCCTCGGCCGCCATTCTGGCTACCAGGACCGCCGCCTCGGCCACCTTGACCATTATCTTGGCCATCTGGCCCTCCGCCTCGGCCACCATTTTGGCCACCTGGGCTACCACCTCGCCCACCTTGACCATTATCTTGGCCATCTGGTCCTCCGCCTCGGCCGCTATTCTGGCCACCTGGGCTACCACCTCGGCCACCTTGACCATTGCTCAGACCATCCGGACCTCCGCCTCGGCCGCCATTTTGGCCTGCAGGGGTAACATCTCGGGCCCCTTGACTACTGCCTTGTCCATCTGGGCCTCCACCTCGGCCATGTTGACCACCTGGAGGAACACCTCGGCCCCCTGGACTGCTGCCTTGGCCATCTGGGCCACCACCTCGGCCATTTTGACCACCTGGAGGAACACCTCGGCCCCCTGGACTGCTGCCTTGGCCATCTGGGCCTCCACCTCGGCCATTTTGCCCACCTGGAGGAGCACCTCGGCCCCCTGGACTGCTGCCTTGGCCATCTGGGCCTCCATCTCGGCCATTTTGGCCACCTGGAGGAGCACCTCGGCCCCCTGGGCCACTGTCTTGGCCATCTGGGCCTCCACCTCGGCCATTCTGAGCACCTGGAGGCACACCTCGGCCCCCTGGACTGCTGCCTTTGCCATCTGGGCCTCCACCTCGGCCATTTTGACCACCTGGAGGAACACCTCGGCCCCCTGGACCACTGTCTTGGCCATCTGGGTCTCCCCCTCGGCCATTTTGGCCACCTGGGGGAATACCTCGGCCACCTTGACCATTATCTTGGCCATCTGGTCCCCCGCCTCGGCCGCCATTTTGGCCACCTGGACCGCCGCCTCGGCCACCTTGACCAGTATCTTGGCCATCTGGTCTTCCGCCTCGGCCGCCATTCTGGCCACCTAGACCGCCGCCTCGGCCGCCATTCTGGCCACCTAGACCGCCGCCTCGGCCACCTTGACGATTATCTTGGCCATCTGGTCCTCCGCCTCGGCCGCCATTTTGGCCACCTAGGCTACCACCTCGGCCACCTTGACCATTATCTTGGCCATCTGGCCCTCCGCCTCGGCCGCCATTTTGGCCACCTGGACCGCCGCCTCGCCCACCTTGACCAGTATCTTGGCCATCTGGTCCTCCGCCTCGGCCGCCATTCTGGCCACCTGGGCTACCACCTCGGCCACCTTGACCATTGCTCAGACCATCTGGACCTCCGCCTCGGCCACCATTTTGGCCTCCAGGGGCAACATCTCGGGCCCCTTGACTACTGCCTTGGCCATCTGGGCCTCCACCTCGGCCATTTTGATCACCTGGAGGAACACCTCGGCCACCTGGACTGCTGCCTTGGCTATCTGGGCCTCCACCTCGGCCATTTTGACCACCTGGAGGAACACCTCGGCCCCCTGGACTGCTGCCTTGGCCATCTGGGCCTCCACCTCGGCCATTTTGACCACCTGGAGGAACACCTCGGCCCCCTGGGCCACTGTCTTGGCCATCTGGGCCTCCACCTCGGCCATTTTGGCCACCTAGAGGAACACCTCGGCCCCCTGGACTGCTGCTTTGGCCATCTGGGCCTCCACCTCGGCCATTTTGGCCACCTGGAGGACCACCTCGGCCCCCTTGACCATTATCTTGACCATCTGGGCCTCCATCTCGGCCATTTTGACCACCTGGAGGAACACCTCGGCCCCCTGGGCCACTGTCTTGGCCATCTGGGCCTCCACCTCGGCCATTTTGGCCACCTGGAGGAACACCTCGGCCCCCTGGGCCACTGTCTTGGCCATCTGGGCCTCCACCTCGGCCATTTTGGCCACCTGGAGGAACAGCTCGGCCCCCTTGACCATTATCTTGACCATCTGGGCCTCCACCTCGGCCATTTTCACCACCTGGAGGAACACCTCGGCCCCCTGGGCCACTGTCTTTGCCAACTGGGCCTCCACCTCGGCCATTTTGGCCACCTGGAGGAACACCTCGGCCCCCTGGGCCACTGTCTTGGCCATCTGGGCCTCCATCTCGGCCATTTTGACCACCTGGAGGAACACCTCGGCCCCCTGGACCACTGTCTTGGCCATCTGGGCCTCCACCTCGGCCATTTTGACCACCTGGAGGAACACCTCGGCCCCCTGGGCTGCTGCCTTGGCCATCTGGGCCTCCATCTCGGCCATTTTGGGCACCTGGAGAAACACCTCGGCCCCCTAGACTGCTGCCTTGGCCATCTGGGCCTCCACCTCGGCCATTTTGACCACCTGGAGGAACACCTCGGCCCCCTGGACCACTGTCTTGGCCATCTGGGCCTCCACCTCGGCCATTTTGACCACCTGGAGGAACACCTCGGCCCCCTGGACTGCTGCCTTGGCCATCTGGGCCTCCATCTCGGCCATTTTGGCCACCTGGAGAAACACCTCGGCCCCCTGGACCACTGCCTTGGCCATTTGGGCCTCTGTTGTCACCACTTTGAACGGCCGGAAGGACTCTTTGAATACCTTGACCACTGCCGTGGCCATCTGATGTCTCGTGTCGGCCATTTTGACCATTTTGGTCGCCGCTTCTGCCAACTTGGGCAACGCTGTTTTGACCCAGGCCTACGGCAGACCCGTGTTGGCCGTTACCTAGGCCAACTAGATGGTGGATTGGAACACCATGGCTGAAGCCTGCCTGGCCATGGGTGAAGGCGCTGTTGTGGGCGCCGCTCAGGCTACCAGCTGCACCGCTGCTGCTAAGGCTATCGCCGGAACCATCCTGGTTGCGCACCGAGGCCCTATGCACATTACTGCTGCCGAAACTTCCACCCTGGCCAAAGTTTTGGCCGCCTACGGCATCGGTCCCGGGGCACGTCTGGCAGCCGAGCATGTTTCCACCGGAACCGTTTTGGCTGCCACCTAAACTGATTTGAGTGCTACTTGCACTACTGCTGCCAAAGCTTTGGGCATTTTCAATGTCATCATTGCCCTGATTCATGCTGCTTACAACGCTCGTGCCACCCAGACCACCGCCCAAGGCGCCCTGGTGACCGACCGAACTGCCACTTTGAAAACCGTTGCCAGCAATGCCGAAAACATTCCGGCCGCTGCCAGAGCTCAGACTGCCTTGCGCCAGGCCTCCTCCAGAGCCGCGTTGGCCGCGGCCTGCACCTGCCATGCCACTACCTATCGCCAGGCGACTCTTCGTAGCTGCTAGTTGCCTTTGCATGGCTTCAAGGTTGCCGCTCAGGCTGGATTGATCGCCAACCAGGCCATCCTGGCCTCCACCAATAGCTGCCAGGCCGCCGCCCAGGCTGGAATGACCGCCTTCCAGGCCGCCCTGCCCGCCGCCCAGAGCTGTTAGACGGCTGCTCATGGCTGTGAGGCCGCCGCCGCCGCCCAGGCTGGAATGACCGCCCACCAGGCCGCCTTGGCCGCCGCCCAGAGCTGTTAGGCGGCTGCTCATGGCTGCAAGGCCGCCATTCGCCAGGTTATAATGGCTGCCCTCCAGGCCGCCTTGGCCGCCGCCCAGAGCTGTTAGGCGGCTGCTCATGGCTGCAAGGCCGCCATTCGCCAGGTTATAATGGCTGCCCTCCAGGCCGCCCTGGCCGCCGCCCAGAGCTGTTAGGCGGCCGCTCATGACTGACGGGCCGCCGCCGCCCAGGCTGGAATAACCGCCCGCCAGGCCGCCCTGGCCGCCGCCCAGAGCTGTTAGGCGGCTGCTCATGACTGACGGGCCGCCGCCGCCCAGGCTGGAATGGCCGCCCGCCAGGCCGCCCTGGCCGCCGCTCAAGGCTGCTAGTGGACTGCGTATGGCTGCCAGGCCGCGGTTTAGGCTGGAGTGGCTGCTGCTGCGTGCAAAACCGCCGTGGCCTCCGCCCCTGTCGCCCAGGCCGCGACCCAGGCCGCTACTGACGCTGTTGCCACCGAAGCCGCCGCCAAAGCCGCCACCGAAGCCGCCGTCTAGGCTGGAGTGGCTTCTGCTGCTGCGTGCAAAACTGCCGTGGCCTCCGCCCCTGTCATCCAGGCCGAGACCCAGGCCGCTGCTGACGCTGTTGCCACCAAAGCCGCCGCCAAAGCCGCCACCGAAGCCGCCGTTTAGGCTGGAGTGGCTGCTGCTGCCTGTAAAACCGCCGTGTCCTCCACCTCTGTCGCCCAGGCCGCGACCCAGGCCGCTGCTGACGCTGCTGACGCCAAAGCCGCCGCCAAAGCCGCCGCCAAAGCCGCCACCGAAGCCGCCGTTCAGGCTGTAGTGACTGCTGCTGCTGCTTGAAAAACCGCCGTGGCCTCCGCCTCTGTCGCCCAGGCCGCGACCCAGGCCGCTGCTGGCGCTGTTGCCACCGAAGCCGCCCGCCAGGTCGCCCTGGCCGCCGCTCAAGGCTGCTAGTGGACTGCGTATGGCTGCCAGGCCGCCGTTTAGGCTGGAGTGGTTGCTGCTGGTTGCAAAACCACCGTGGCCTCCGCCCCTGTCGCCCAGGCCGCGACCCAGACCGCTGCTGACGCTGCTGCCGCCAAAGCCGCCACTGAAGCCGCCACCGAAGCCGCCACCGAAACCGCCGCCGCCGCAGCAGCCGCCACTGCTGCCGCTGCTGCCGCTGCTGCCGCTGCTGCTGCTGCTTGATGCGAAGCTGACGGCGGAGTCTCCTCGGTGGCTCGCGCCGAGCCTGACGGGGAGCCTGACTCGCGCGCCCTCGATAAGCGCGGCGGACACCAGGGCCACGAGCGCCGCTAACAGCTTCATATTGTGCCTGAAATCAGCCACAACGTGGGAAGCACGCGCCAATTGGATCAGG
Source organism: Chirona hameri (assembly GCA_036785665.1). Classification (NCBI taxonomy): domain Eukaryota; kingdom Metazoa; phylum Arthropoda; class Thecostraca; order Balanomorpha; family Balanidae; genus Chirona; species Chirona hameri. The sequence goes on along the minus strand of JAXIVJ010003155.1, from coordinate 11,761 downwards.
AATAGCGCGGAAGCTGGCGTGTTCTGGAGTCTCATTGACACTGAAGGACTGACTGAGACTGGCTCAGGTTTTTACCAACCGAAGCAAAGCTTCTGGAGATATGCTCTGGCCAAGTCCTTTATATTATATGTATTGATATTTATTATTTAATAGCACATTTCATTTATTATACTTTTATATTATATTTTACTTATATTTTTCGGTTCTTGTAAATACAGCCGACGAATGCGATACGAAAAGCACGAAATATGCTGCGTGGGCCACCGCAATTATTTACCCGTTCCCCTTATAAATATGGAGAATATTGATGTTACTCGAAAATCGACATTGGTAAAGTAATGAAGACAAGCATAAATAAGCAGAACAAATTCAGTACACAACGCAAACGAAGATCATTCATGCTTAATCACAAACATATCTGATGAATGCATTGACAAACACATAAGAATCCCATATGCAACTTTAACTTTCCCCCGTGCTTGAAAATAGTGATAAAGCGTCAGATGGGCATTTTTTTCGGTCATTTTTTATTTCATTATCAGACGGAGATATGCTTGCGAAATATTACGTGCAAAATGTATGGTTTTAGTTGCTGCTTTTTTTAAAATAACATTTATTTTAATATGATGCTCCGAATCAAAGTGCAAACAAAGTGAGCGAGCGAGCATGCAGTAGTTCTTTTTTTGTAATTTCCGAGCGGGCGCGAAGCGCTCGGAGGTTTCTCGTCAACTTACTAGACAAATCTACATTTGACCCGGCCCGACCCGGCCCGACCCGGCAATACAGACGCTTTTCGGAAGCTAATAACTTTGCAACCGCTGCTCCGATTGAGATCGGGTTTTCATTATTGGATAGGACCATCAAATCAATTTTGATTTTAATATGGTGCGTTCTGAAAGGGCTGGTACCATAGCGCGTGGCACCCGCAGACGTCGAAATGAACACAAATAATTTGTGAAAAAAATGGCTTGATTTATCTAAAAATTCGTTTTTTTATACGCTGAAGCATGCGGCGCTCAGGACGTACTTCCCTTTGGTGGATTCGAGAAAGGAGATGATCTACAGTTTAATCAAACTTCATTTTTATGTTGGCATGCATGGCATGCCTGGCAAATGTTTATGTTGGCATGCCTGGCAATTTTTATGGGGGACTAAAAGGACTAAAAGAACTGTGTTACTACCACGTATGCTCCCGTACCGTTTCATATTTCAAACCTGTTTTAGCTTTACCAGTGCGCGCCCGCTCGGTCATCGCCAGGAAAGGCGTGTTACTGGTGCTTACATGTCAGTGGCAGAAAAATAGATATCACGATTCTTCCAGTTATAAGACAAGTAGACAAGTAGGTGCTAAACAAGTAGACAAGTAGGTGCAAGGTGACAAGTAGGTGTTATAAGACAAGTAGACATGGGTGCTGATTTAACTTGTTGCAATGAACTTACCTGTCAGTTCTCAGAAGTATCCGTTCTCCGCCCGCCGCAGCAGATTTCAGAGCGGTCCGACTGGAGCGCCTTATATACCTTTGCAGGCAGCGGTCATGGTGTCTGACCAGTGACGTGGCCGGGTTTTCGAGCTGAAGGCTGTACACGGAATTGCTGCCTACCCTGCTTGGCGGGCTCAGTGGCGGACGAGGTGAGATACTTTCACGGCGCTGTTGGGCTGTCCAGTGCCCATTTCCCTCAGTTGTTGAGTATCGGCAGCTGGGAATTCCGTGAGAAATAAAGAGGCATCGTGACTTGACTATGCAGATTGCAGTTATGAGGGTGGCTGCCATAGTGCAGGTTTCCTGAATAGCATTGCCGCAAGTTATTGATAAAACAGTATTTTTGATAGAATGCATGTGAACGAAATTGACCGTTGGAGAGCAGTTCTGGACCAAGTATGTCGCAACAGTCAACTTAACATAATAGGCATACGCCGGATTAACCCTATTAGTGCCAGGCTCCTGGCTATACCCCTATTAGTGGTAGGGAGGGAGGCGGATTCGGCCTCCTGGAGATCTTGAGATCCACCCGTCAGATTTTCACAAATAAAACGGCGTTCGAATCCCCTCAACACGATCTACATTTATAAACAAATACATTTCCTAAATCTTTGATAGGGCGGCAACAGGGGAGAAAAAACTAACAAAATTAGAGGTATCTTTGATCCACCACAGTTGCCATGTTTATCAACCGATTTGAACGCAACTAATGGGAATCTATATATATATGGAATTGAGAATTGATATATGAAGGTGACTTTTGAAAGTTAAAAAATCATAGGCAGGTCACTAAATATGGGGGTGAAATAAATGCGTTATAAACCCGTCTTTTGTTGACTTTTTTGGATAAATGAAATGGTGCGTTTTTGTGACATCAGACACAACAGTTATACAGCATATTTGTATCCATAGGCGGTGCCATGTTAGCGAAAAAGGGAGGCAAAATATATATAAAATACTTCCTGTAAACCTCCCCTTTACAAGTCCTTGAAACCGTCTCTGCCGTTCAATATTCATTATAGTTCACTAACATCAACTAATTTGCACTTGTTTAAATCACTGTAAACCTATGCAACTCCTTTATACTTCAGGCAGTTAAGAAGAAGCCGTGAATATCGCATCTCCGTATAATCACCAAATGTCACCGAAAAAAAAACTCCAAAAACTTGGCCATGGAACCACCTCTGTTAAGGTTAGGAACTAAAAATTTTGACTCCATATGCGGGAATCAATTCTAGGAAAAGTCCCAAAATGTAATGGGTCTGCTCTCAGCCGTGCCGGAGATATCTGTGAAAAACCTGAGGGATGGGCAGAATCTGCCCCTGCCACTAATAGGGTTAAGAGTAAAAAGTTAATCTAGTGTCGCAACTGCCTGGATTCTGCGCTGAAGAGTTCAACTCTCAATACAAGATACAGTTCTTTACATAGTATGACAGATGGTCCTTAAAAAAATTGAACAGGAGACAATTACTTGCAAAGAATATAGTTATTTACACAGATTGTATGTCCTTACACAGAAGACAATCTTCCGTGCAAATAATACTGATTTACACAGAATAGGGAATAGGGTTAGGGTCCTTACACAGAAGTGCTTTACCCAAAAGGCAATCGTTCAAAAACATAAAATTTTCACACAGATGACGGCCTACCACAGGAAATAGTCCTTCAAGACTAGTCCTACCACAGGAAATAGTCCTCACAACAAAAACCGTCCTCGACACAGGATACAATACTTGAAAAAGATGACAGTCTTTTCAGTCGGGAAGACAGTCAGGAGACAATCGAATGAGAATCGTAAGAAACTGAGACACCAAAATAATCGTGAGAGACTGAAGCACTGCGCAGCGGAGGAAGCTAACCATTGCCCTACTCCTATCTTTATACTGGTACATAGCAGTTCGCTTTCAGTGAAATGTACTAGCAAGTAACAATGGCCACTGGTGGAAGCCTACATGTTAGTTTTCGTAGGCCACGCGCCGGTTTTGTGGGGCCAGTCTTCCATGCAGGCATCATCGTAATGGCGATTCTGGCGCGACACGTGGTAGAAGAAGGACATTTTTCCGAGAGCTCCGTTTTCTAGCGGAAGTTGACGGAGAAGTGAAGGACAGAAGATTATAATTCATTTTTTTATTTCGATTTTGTTATGGGTTAAATAAGTATTTATTTCCAGCAGTCCCTGAAACAGGTTTGGTCAAACTGGGCAGTATCGACTGCCGGGTGGTGATCGCTGTTCGGTGAGTTTTTTCTTCTTTTTTCTTTCTTTTTGATACTGGATATCAGGTATATCTACATTGAGAGGACATGAGGGATATGTGAAAGATGGCGCAAAGCCGCGCCTTCAAACGGATTAGAGCAGATGATAGGATTAACTTCTGTGATGATGGAGCAGATGATGGAATGTACCTTGTCATCAAACTGACATCGGGGAACTCGTTGAAAGGACGTGGGTGGCCGTATGTGCAACAATGTGTGAGGGGACTGCTTGGAGATAATGAGAGGCTGGCCAAAGCAAACGTTCAATATGATGGAAGTTTGCTTGTAAAAACAAAAACCAAACACCAGACAGGAAATACATCCCAAGCCCACTCATCTGCCACAGGTGTGGAAAGTTTGGTCATGCGGAGGTGCGGTGTAAATCAGAGGCGGCAGTCTGCTTGACCTGCAGTGGGGGGAGACATGAGGGACAATGTGAAACGAAGTGTGTGATCTGTGGTAAGGCAGGACATTCTTGCAGATCACGGGAATGTCCTATCTGGAAAGAGGAGCGAGCGATATGTGAACTGAAAGTGGAGAAAGACATATCATATGCTCACGCCCGCAGGGAATACAAGAAAACCCACCAAACCCCAGCAATCCGACCATATGCAGCCGTGGTACGAACCCAAAGTGAGACCATATGGAAGGAGCAGGGGGCGGCGCTCCAGGACAGGGCCCAGAAACTAGAGGAGAAGGTGGACAAGATGATATCCTTGATAGGTAAACTCCTAGAGAAACAAAACACAGACCCAACCAACCAGAGCAGAGCACACAGAACCAGGAAAGTGAACCCCAGATCATGAGGGAAAGTGACATGGCAGTCGTGGAACCCAGTCTCCCGGCTCCCACAGCTGTATCAACAGTATCAGAAAGTGAGATTGACATGGAGAAGGACAATTCTTTCATCAATATCGAGGCAACAGACAGTCATAACTCCAGTGAACAAAGGAACGTAAGTAAAGGAAACAAACCTGACCCCAGTTGGGGAGTCGCCGGGAACCGAAAAGGGAAACATGGGAAGTATGTGAACAAGGAAACCCCAGACAGTGAAATCACCCCATCCCCTCAGATTGGTGGGGCAAGACAGCCCAGATCAGAGGCTGGGGAGAAGGAAAGGGGGATGCCAAGCCTCACAAGAGGGACATTTATTTGTGATGATTGAGGGAACTGTGTTCACAGCGAGTTCAATATTAGGCCACTGACAATATGTCATTGATGGAAGTTGTTAGGTTAGGTAATGTTCATTTGGACAGATGTTTATTTGTTGGTTATTTTAGTTTAGTGTTATTTGTGTTATACACAAGACAAGCTCCTTATGTGTGTTACATTCCAATGTGTCTTACAAGACAGTTAATTTGTATTGTACCCAATGTTCACAGGTACATGAGTCTGCTTACCCATAAAGTTTGGGTATTGAACCTTGAGCCAGCAGGCATACAGAGTAGATGTAAGGGACTGGGAAAACATAAGACTTGGACCAGCGGATGTGGTTCCAGACATTATGTAGGACTCTGTACTGTAGCAGTTACGAGTTGTAAGATTGTAATGACATGGTAGCAGCAAAAGTGTTACAGTGGAATGCCAGAGGACTGATCGGAAAATGGGCTGAGGCCAAACAAATGTTTGTTGATGATGATTTTCAGGTGATTTGTCTCCAAGAGACACACTTCCTTGAGAATAACAAATACTCATTCAAGTTACCAAGATTCTCATTATACAATGACTATGCTGACCAGGGGGACAGGAGAGGTGGAGTGTCACTCTTTGTCTCAAATCACCTGCCACATATACAACTACCGATTCAGAGTGGTCTACAGGTGGTGGCCTGTTCAGTCCGGATTCAGAACAAAAGAATTGCTTTTTGTAGTTTGTACCTTCCTCCCACTGACAATTTCTCCTTCCAGGATCTGTCACGAATAATTCAACAATTACCAAAGCCCTATATAATATGTACCGATGCCAACAACAAGCATTACATGTGGGGATCAGGGCAGTGTGACAGAAGGGGAGCAGTATGGATGGATGTAATCAATCACCACGATTTACACATACTGAATGATGGTCAGGCCACCAGGCTGGAAGAATTTACAGGTGATACCTCACACATTGACTTGACTTTGGTGTCAAGTGATATTGCGCACATACTGGAGTGGAATACAGATAAAGACCTGCATTCCAGCGACCATTTCCCCATACATGTGCAGTTATGCAACCCTACCCCTGTACTCAACCTGTCACCTATATTCTTTGGGTGGAATGTAAGGAAGGCAAACTGGACCGAATTACAATCAAACTGTGATTTTAAATTTGATATAGACGTAGGAGTGGATAACTGTGATGCGATCACTCAAACCATCATAGAGACTGCTCGAATGTTTATCCCCACTAGAAACGGCAATTCCAAATACCAATGCCCATGGTGGAATAATGAATGCAAGGACGCAATTCGAATGAGGAGGAGAGCACAAAACAGGATGCGGAGAGACCCCCACTCTCAGTTCCTGAGGATTGAGTACAGAAAGGCTAAAGCAAAGACAAGGCAAATTATCAGGCAAGCACAAATAAGTTCCTGGCGGGATTTGCTCTCAATGTTTAATCACAGAACCCCGATGAGTAAACTGTGGGATATACTTCGGAAGTTTTCTCACAAAACCAGGCTTACGAGACCTCTCCCCGTTATAAGGCATAACAACGAGATAATCGACGAGCCCCTGGCAGTGGCTAATCATTTCGGGAGGTACTTTGCTGAAATGAGTTCGCGTTCGAACTATACTCCAGCATTTCTTGAATATGAACGTGGACTAAAAGAAAACCTACCTGACTTTGGGACCGATAACTGTGAAGACTACAACAAGAAGTTTACGCTGAAGGAATTAACAGAAGCGATCAATCGGTCTGGATCGACATCCATCGGACCTGATAAGTTGCACTATTTTTTTCTTTCTCGACACATGAACGACAACCAGCTGAGAGAATTGCTGACTTTATACAATTTTATATGGACGCATGATGTGTTTCCAGGGGCATGGCGGCACTCCTATATAATACCAATACCAAAACCAGGGAAGGACTGTAACCAGGTACAGTCATATCGACCGATACAGCTTACATCGTGCATGTGCAAGTTGAGAGGATGATCGGAAAAAGACTTAACTGGTGTTTAGAGAAATATGAGTTACTGTCAAAATATCAATGTGCATTCCGCTCTGGCAAGTCCACTGGCGATCAGTTAGTCAGACTTGATTCTCACATACGCGAAGGATTCCTCCATCATAGCAGTACCCTAGGGGTCTTTCTAGATATTAAATCTGCCTATAATATGGTTTATCCAACAGTACTTTTGAATATAATGCATCGGATCGGCTTCCGGGGCCATCTGATGCATTTTGTGCAAGGTTATCTACAGAACAGGACATTCCAAGTACGATGTGGAGTACTATCCAACGTGTTTGAACAGGAATATGGTGTGGTACAAGGTGGGGTGATCTCGCCAATGCTATTTAATATTGCGATTGACTCGCTTACGGAAGCAATTCCCCGCAGTGTATCGGCCGCCATATACGCGGATGACTGCACTGTCTGGGCCCAAGGACGGCGACTACCGCATATATTCCAGACGACCCAAAGAGCGTTAAACCGAATAGGGGAATGGGCTATGAGAAATGGATTTATTTTCTCTCCTGCCAAGTCCAACGCTATATTATTCCGAAGAGGACTGAAACGAGTGGATCTGGAACAGCTACCCACCCTAAAACTGAATGATCTCCCGATAGCCCTAACTGACCGAGTTAAGTATTTAGGGGTAATACTAGACTCCAAACTGAACTTAAATGCACATGTAGAATATACTAAAGGAAGGGCACAGAATGTATATCGATACTGAAGAGTGTTTCAGGCAAGAGTTATGGTGCGGACATAATTATATTACTGCGCATGTATAAGTCCCTTATCCGACCCATACTTGACTATTCTTCCTGTATAATGAAGTTGGCATTATACAGGCATCAACATGACGTTAAAAGAACGTCATGTTGGCATGACGGTCTTTTTTGGCACCTCATCGAGCTTCTGAGTGTCAGAACTTGGTGCCTATTGCTGTGGTGGTACCGAGAACTGCTTGGTCAAGTAGCCTTTCGAGGGTTTCAGTCTCGTGACTTCCGAGTGCACAGGGGAACTAGGCAAGGGGCAATTTTGTCGCCAACGCTGGCCAATGTTTTCCTCCGTCCTTTATTAGCGGCGCTGGATGACAGCGGCAAAGGGGCAGTCCTCCATGGATGTCATGTTCCGGCGGCCTGTTATGCTGATGATCTGTGTCTCCTATCGTGTAACGTCAGCTATCTTGGTCATCTCCTATTTCTTGTGGCGAAGTTTGCAATAAACTGGAGGCTAGAGTTCACGAGTCCTGAGAAAGCCAAGACCAAGAGTCATTGTATTGTTTTTGGCAGTGACGCACTGGCAGAGGCACCGTCATGGTTCCTTACTGACCAACAACTTAGAGTAGTCAGTGAGACAGAGCATCTTGGCACTGTCGTCTCTTCTAACTTGCAGGCGAAACAGCACGTCAATCAGCGTGTGAAGCGTGCCCGTGGCTCCTTCTATGGCCTAACGCCTGCTGGCATCTCCAGCAAAGATTTAGCCCCCTTGGACAAGGCATTCCTGTGGTGCACGATTGTGGCTCCTTCTCTGACCTTTGGAATTGCAGTTGTCCCGCTCCGGCCTGAGGATGTCAGTGAGCTTGAAAGCTTTCAAGCTCGCCATCTCAAGGCGGCGCTTGGACTGCCACCTCAGGCCCACCATGCAGCCCTACTTGCGGCACTTGGAGTGCCAAGCATCCAGGAGACCCAGTGATGCATGGTTTTGCGCGGGCTTTGCAATGTCTTTAAGTCAGAGCACAGGCTGTCCAAAGCCATGACGCGAGGCTTAGCCGTGCTAGCTGTTGACTCTTCCCATCTGGATGGATCGTTTCTGGGGCTCGTGCATAGCATGTGTAATTATAATTTTGAAAATGTTCTGTCTTTGGCCTCGGGGAACATCGACCCAGAAATGATCCATCCGCAGTCAGAGCCTGATGGAGTCGTTGACTCACTCCGTTTTTTGGCATCGTGCACAGATGTGACTGCCCGCCATCTGTTGCGCCTTATGGTGATGCCATGGTATTAGGTAATATATGGCGATGCCGACCTTTTAGCCTTGATGTGGTCTCTTGGGATATTGATGCTGTACTGTACAATATCGTGATGCTCTGTTTTTGTGCAATGATGTGTGTGCGCACTGGCCACTGCTCTTGGAATTTGTCACTACATGTGATGCAAAATAAACGTGATGATGATGATGATGAATGGGCGGGCCGGGGAGCCGACGTATAGAGTCTCTAGAGACCATACAGAATGCAGCACTTCGCATAACTACTGGCGCCCTGAGAACTTCACCCATAAGATCTCTTCAGAGGCCTATTTCACAAAGAAGTTAGTAATTACACATGTTTGCGATTACAAACGCAAGAAAATATTGCAAACCTCACAAAAAGCTATTTCACAAACATTCGCCACCTCTGAATTACCGATTGTAAAGAAAATTGTAAACACAAATGTTAGTACAGCAGAAAGCTTGAAATCAAGAACGTTTGTATTAAAACTTGATGCTAATGACAAATAATTTGATTGTTAACAAATTAATTTAACAAATATTTACATTGTGGTTTATTTTTTTTATTCAATATAAAATTAGTTAGAGGGATAATATTTTTTAATTAACATTTCATCGGAATGCAAACTCTGATCGTAAAAATGCATCTTGGTAAGCAGTTAGAGTAAACAGAATTTGACCATTCACCAGGTGGCGGAGCATAACAACAGAACTATTCTTAAAAGAAAGATCGTTGAATTTCTCGACCATTTTTTCACCTAACCTAGCCGATTTCTACTTCGTAAAGGGTGAAGGTTCACCGTACATTGCACAAGACATCGTTGACCGCTGCAATTCTATCGCCATGGGGTTTCTCCGCGTGGAGGCGGAGAGCGGTTTCTCCGCGCGGAGATTTCACAGCGCAATCGTAAGGTGCATGCACTGTGACTGGACTTCAAAGCTGGAGATCCCTGTTCGAATCTCTCGGAAAAAATAAATTGTTTTGGGCAGCTATACCTATGCATAACTAAACCATTACCCTAACAACCTCGGCAACGTAACAACCTCACCAAGAAAATAACCTGAACAGTCAAACAATGTCAACTGTCAATGCAGTTTCTGAAATTCAGAACCCCTGACCCACTGGAATTACAAGTTTGTAATTGCAAACATTTCCTCACTTCCGTCAACCTTCGAGAAATAGAACGTGTGCAATTGCAAACATTTTTACAAACAATATCTTTGTAAAGTAGTTTGTAAATAGTAAATTGAGAGTTACTGCCCTGGGGTTTTGTGAAATCCAAACTACAAACATGTGTAAAAATTATTTGTAATTACAAAGAAATTCTTTGTAATTACAAACTTTTTTGCTTTGTGAAATAGGCTACTGGTTGAAACCAAAATTGAACCGCTGAGCGTCAGGCGTCGTGAATTACTTATAAGGTACTACCTGAAGGTTAAAGGAGACGATACGCACCCATGCCATTATATTATGGATCTCGAGTCACACGACCAGTTGTACAGAGACCTGTCGGAGAGATACTTACGGAGGATCCCCGGATTTCCAATACCTAATCGACTACGACAGATTTTCCTTGAGATGAGTACGATCCTCCAGAAATGATCACAAATGTGGAAAGAACGATAGCACCATGGAAGTTACACAGTGTTAAGACACATTTGCTTCTGGACAAGGACAAAGGACTCGTGACTGAGGCGGACATTCAAACTGAGTTTTACGAGTTGATCGGCAGATATCCGGAATACAGACTTCTGTTCACTGACGGTTCGAAAAGGGACACGTCAGTAGCCTGCGCCTTCACCGTGAACAATGCATTCTTCTCACATCGGTTACGAGATAGGATATCGATTTATACTGCCGAACTGGTAGCCATACGGGACGCGATAAGGTTTGTGCGCAATAATCGAGTTCCTAAATCCCTTATCTGCTCTGACTCTCAGTCGGCGATCAAGGCTCTAGCGACACAGAGCAGCGAGCACCCAGTCCTGGTGGAGATCTTAGAAATCAACCATAACAACGTTCGAGATGGCATAGAATGTATAATTGTCTGGATCCCAGGACACAGCGGGATAGCTGGCAATGTCAGAGCATATTTTTGGGCGAGAAAGGCACATGATAAACCTAATGTGACCCAAGTTAAGGTGGGATATCGTGAGTCTATACCGCAGATCAAGAAATGTACTCGGGACCTATTTTCTAAGATGTGGCAAGACTACCGCCCCACCCAATTTAAACAGATTAAACTAAATACCGGGAATTGGACATCGAGTGTACGAGAAAATCGCAAAGAGGAGGTGATTCTGGCAGGATGAGGATTGGTCATACTCTCTTAACACACTCTCATGTCATTGATCAACTGCCCACCAACTATGGGTGAAGAATGTCAATGTCGCCAAGATGTTAGACATTTATTACTCGAATGTCGACAGTTTACAGGCGCTAGGCGGGCTCTTGCTTCGGTATGCCGAGAAGCTGGGGTGACAATGAGCCTGGAAACGCTACTGGGGAATAGTGATACTGTGATAATTGATGCCTTGTTCAGATACCTCAGACAATGTGATATAGTCGACAATATGTGAACTGGCGCACTGAAAGTGGAACTCCATGCTGAATTCGTTATATATTATTTGTGTTGAAATATATGTACTGTTTTGCTGCCATTGGCCCATTACTGCCATGCGATTCTGAACTGCCATGATTTATTGAACCTGATTTGATGCATAAATGAATCGATGTATTGGTACATGTTTATATGTTCCCTACTCCCTGTCAGGGGCGTTGGGAGAATTTCGCCGAGGGGGGCCAAATGGGATCAGAGGGGCCCTCGTAGCCAAGGGGGGCCCACATCATTAAAACAGTACAGTGTGTTGTATGTTGT